>MU227808.1:1661161-1678505 GCA_018584345.1 Thuja plicata | reverse complement strand
CTGAGCTCGGTAGACTTGGTTAACTGCCTTGCTGAACATTCTGAGCTCGGTAGACTCTGTCTAATGAATGATATGACATTTGTGTAACATCAAGGACAATACACAATTAAACAATTGTTTCCAACAACTTCAACTTCTTTCCTATCTCATTCTCAACCAAAGCTTTCCATTTCTTAAATGTTTCAAAAACATCAGATTTTTGTTTCAGAAAATATACCCATGTTTTCCTAGTTGAGTCATCTATAAAAATAACATAATAATGAGAGCCACCGAGAGATGATACCTGGGCTAGTCCCCATACATCTGAATGCACTAGCTCTAACTTCTCACTCTTCTTTTCTTTCCCAACTCTGAGAAATATGACTCTTTTCTGTTTACCATAAACAAAGTTTTCACAAAACTCTAAATTGATATTTTTCAGTCCTGGCAATAGATTTTTAGAGTGAAGGATTTTAATCCCTTTCTCACTCATGTGCCCAAGCCTATGGTGCCACATTTTTGAATCTGTTCATACAACATCTGTAGTAGCTTTCCCTGCATTAACATTATCAGTTCAACTAAGGTAGAATAAGTGTTTCCAGTAAATAGATATAATGTGCCCATCTTTGAACCTTTAGCTACTACTAATGAACCTTTAGTGACCTTCCAGACATTGTCTATAAACATGACTATGCAGCCTTCACTACCCAGTTGTCTTGTAGAAATTAAATTTCTTCTTAAATTAGGGACATGCCTTACCTCCTACAGTACCCAGTCATTTCCGTTTGGCAACTTGATCTTTATTTTCCCTTTCCCAAGAATAGGACAGGGCTCATCATCACCCAAATATACCTATCCAAAATCACCTTGAACATAATCTTGAAAATATTTTCTATGGGGTGTAGCATGGAATGAAGCCCCAAAATCAATTACCCAGGAATCATTAACATTATCCAAACATAATATTAAAGCATCTTGTAAAGTATTACTTGCAACATTAGCTTCCTTACTGTTATCTTCACTTTTGTCTCCTTGTTTGTTTTTTCGAGACCAACAGTCTTTCTTCAGGTGACCAGGCTTTCCATAGTACCAGCAATCTTTCTTTCCTTTAGATTGAGAATGTTCTTTATTTGACTTCCCTCGTGACTTGCCATGGAAAGGGCCTTTTCCTCTTTCGCTTGTTCTTCCTCTGTTCTCCATGTTTAAAGTAGAACCTGATGAGGTTGAATTTTCACCTATGCTTTTCCATTGCATTTCCTCACTTAGGATAACACCAACAACTTCATCAAATTTCAAAGTATTTGAACTAGAGACAGAGTTTCTTACAGCCATAACGAAACTATTCTAGCTTTCTGGCAAATAACATAAAAGTAAGAGAGCCCTAACCTCTTCATCGAATATAATTTTTACGGATGACAATTGAGTGGTGACGGTATTAAATTCATTTAAATGATTCAATACAGATCCTCCCTCACCCATCTTCATATTAAACAAATTCTTCATAAGAAATACCTTATTCGAAGCTGAGGGTTTCTTGTATAACTTAGGCAATGTCTCCATCAGCTCTATGGTCGTTGTTGCCTTTGATATGTTGAATGTTACAGATGGTGCAAGGCACAATCAAATAGATCCCAGTGCCTTCCTATCCAAGACCTCCTAATCCTCTGCTGACATAGTTCCTTGTTTCTTGGTTTTTCCTTCTAATGGCTTCCATAGGTCCTTTTGATACAGATAATCTTCCATCTGCATTTTCCATGACTGAAAATTCTGGCCATTGAATTTTTCAATCTTTAATTTGGAATCCTCCATTGCTCCTACTCAAATATGAAAGTCCTATCAATCTACAACAAAAAAACCTTTCTCTGATACCAATTGTTAGGGTTTGACAGATCTAGAACAATATAAGAATAAACAGTTATATGCAGAAAATAAAAGAAGAAGAAAACTTAACACATCTAACACAGATTTAACGTGGTTCACCCAAAACCTAGGCTACATCCACCTACATACCCATCCAACCTTTCTTATTATCCAGCAAAAATTTATACAACCTTACAATGCATTATACATCTCAAACGCTTATAACATGCATTTTAGGGAAACCTCTAAAATTGACCATTTTAGGGTTTTACAATGTCGGTCTTCTTTTTCCCAAAAAAGCAAATCTCTTTCCTGAAAAAGCACCAAAAAATTTTGGCCCTTCGGGCCGGTCTCCAGTTTGGGGCTACCACCCCTCACCTTCGAAAATTACCAGACATGTTGCCACAATATCAACACCCACTACATGATCAGTCACCACAATATCAACAGATTGTACCTCAGAGAAGTACTAGATCCAACAAACCAGATTCACCGCCTAAAGTATAGAGGACTGAGGGAGAAGAGAAGAAAGCCGAAAGTGATAGACAAGTATGGAAACCAGACTTGAAGATGATTGATAAGAGATATTTTGAAAAAGGGAATCTAGTTTCAATAAAAAAGTACTGTGACAGGTATGAGGAAAATGACAAACTTATGATTGAAGATATTTTGGTAAAACACCTACTTGTTTTCAAGAAAAATATGTTGGAGATAGAGGGAAGTGTACCTAAAGAATTGTATGGTAGACTGGAAATAAGAAAATAGCTAGCACATATTGAAGATGAGACTATTAGGAATCAAGCAATTGATAACATGTTACCTGTAATTTATATGCAAGAGAGAGATCGAATATTTGGTGAACTAAAACCTTTATTGAGGACAAAGGCAAGGTTAGTAAAAATCATGGAAAGAAAATATGATGAAATTACTGAAGAGACTCAAAGGGCATTGGATCAGATACTAATGGATACTATGCCCGAGAAAAATCCACCTCCTAAACCTACAATGTCTACACCTTTAGGAATGGGAGAGAGTTCCAAAATTGCTAAGGCAAGTGTTGAGAAGAGTGAAGATGATATGCCACCAAATTTATATGATTCTAGTGTGCTTGTGAATCTTGACACTTCACATGATGAAAAGGATCCATTTGAAGGAAACATTGATAGTACAATGACTGAGGATGAAGAACATAAAGAGGAAGAACAAAGAGAGGTAGAACAAAAAGAAATGGAGAAGAAAGTAGAAGAAGCAAAAGCTGAAGTCAAAACTGAAAATGATACATCTTCTATCTTATTGTTGGCAAGTAAAGACAGACCTATTGATGTTGATGTTGATCACATGGATGAGGATGATTTGGTGAGTCTAGCTTTCACTGCACTCACTAAAGCAAAGGAGAGATCTGAGCAAAAAGTTGACAAGAAAACTAAGGTAATGTCTAGAGAAATTGATACTGTGAACAAATTGCTTCCAGTACTTATTATTTTCCAAAATAGAGATGATGTAGAAAACTTGAAGTTAGTACTTGATGAGTTTTATGGCCACTATGAGACCCTAGTGAAGATCATAGAAGAAAAGGCAGAGAAGAGCTACTTGTAGAAGAAAATGATGGAAGTTTTCCAGTCTATTTCATGGGACTTAGGCATTCTAAAATCTGTTACACTAAAAGCTAAGATTTGTGTTACACATGGAAGGATACTATTTAGCTATTGCATGAACCCAATCAGACATGTTCAGAACATTGAAGACATTATTGTGAAGGACATGGAAACCTTGAACAATATGATGGATAGTTGTGAGACCTCCTCACAATTGGTAATGGAAATGAACAAAGAGGCAACAAGGATTTTGGATAAGTTGAATGTATTGGATATAGAGAAAGGGAGAGTCATGTCAAGATTTGGTTTGTTGAAGGAGTTTAATCACTCCTACACTATCAATCCTTGAAGTACATTTATCAAATATGGAGAAGACAACAAAATCACTGAAAACATCCATGCCTACAGAGTTGAAAGAAGAAGAGACATCATCATATGCACTAAATGGACTAATTCAGGTTAGTCAACTATTAGTTGAATCATAGAGCACCGAAGTGAATATCTTGGAAGATTCTTTTCAAGATATTCAGAAAATGGTGAGAAAGCACTAGCTGTATTATTTTTTTATGCACCTTTGTCATTGTTTTAAAAGGGGGAGAAGAAAATAAAAAAATGAATAAGAGAAGAAAAATGAATATGGGAGAAGAGAGAAACATAATAGAAGAGGAAGAGAGGAGAGACAGTTTTGTGTTGGAACACTTAGTCATTTTTTTTTTTAAAGCCAAAGTGGGGTGTCCACCATATTTATATTAATATATAACAATTCAATGACTCCCCCGTGGAAGAATCAAGAAGAAACCCCATGATTGTAGTCATATATAATTTAGAATATGTCAGCTTTTACATTTGGATTTGCTCAGAAAAACCGCAAATCCTAATAGGTTATATGACGATGATTACATTTTGGTTTCCATAGGAAACCCACTAATTCTGGATGAGTGATACATTAAAATAGAGATATCCTCCTGAATTTTCCCCAAAATTATGGAAGGGATCAAAACTATACTATGATACTGTTCGCTGATTATTACAGAGTATCAAAATTTCAAATAAGGCCTACTAAATATGCCTAAGCAATATAACCTAATTACATGATTTCACAAAATGGCGTATCCAAAATGCCTATGCAGTGTCATAGGTGTGCATTTGTTTCAAAATCAATCATTCTTCCATAGGAGTGGAAGAATCCCACACTTTTTCGCATCCAACAGGTAGAGCCGCAACATTTTAACTTTCCCAGCCATCGATTGTGTTTTGGGCCGCCGGACGAATGTTGGAAGAATGACTGGGCAAGGGTGGTACATTAAGATTAGGTACCTGTATTGAGTTCCTAGAGGGCACCTTGTAGCAGAGCGGAGGTTGAACCAGAGGAAGTGGAAAAATTAGAAGATCCAAAATTGAATGCGCCAGACACTGGAGTTTATCGACCAGTGGTTTCCCAAGGGCCGCACCCACAATCTACAGATTGTTGCTTAGTACTTGAAAGCTCTTCTGTTCCATTTCCCATTTGAAGCTATCATATGCCATCAGGTGTGCATGACTGGACATAATATCTTTATGTAATAGCAGTCCCCCAATCAATGCATTGCTTGACCAAAGGTCATACCTCTATAGTGCCATCGTGAGCCATGTTCCGTGAATATATTGAGGCCAAACGATCTTATTAGCAATGTAGACTAACAAATCCACCGAATTAAACATGTCCATTAAGTTGGAGAGGAATATCAACACCAACTGAGAGGGAAAGACCACTATTCTGGTTCTGGGAGACAAAACATGTTCCCCAACAACATGACGGACAACCCTATAATGCAACATTGAATTAACGATAAAAACTTGGTCGAGTTCCAGGCCTTCAATTCTGTTTGGGAATGGAGATTCAGAATCCTATGGAGAGATGTATACCCTATAGTTCCTTGGTAAGAGCTAATCATGAAAATGCCCACAAGTCTGGCAGGAGGGAAATTCCGTACGAAGCATTTTACTCTCCTACAAAGAATCTGCACTGTGTAATACTCACAAGGCATTGCGAATGCACGTTATGAGAAGAAGGGTATTTGTAGATCTCAGCTGGGCGGTTATGTTTCATGCCAAATAATGGCAAATCTACCACAATCTGTAGTTGAAGTATAAAAAGTACTGCGCGCATTATAATATAAGGTGCGTATCTTTTAATCGCATATATCCTTTAATGATCAAATTACATGGCAACTTAAACAATGTGCTTTTATCTCTGTGATGGTCTGTAATCGCAGGAAGTTGGTACTTAAGAGTTACCCATTCATCATGTAATAGAATTCTGCTCTATCACACAGATTTGGCCGTACTGCCATGTGAACTGGTGCTGCGCTGTCATTATCTCTCACCAATCAATGAATCCAAGTAGGATATCTGTACAGTCACCAATCTCACATCTGCGCATTTGAAGATGATCCTACATATGTCGATATGTCAAGATTATAAATTTCATGTAACTTGGCATCCTGATTTAAAGATGCATCATAATTATAGGACATTACCTCATGTCCATCACATCCTTGGTTTGCCAAGTGGTCTGCTAATTGATTTCCCTCCCTCAAAGTATGTGAAATCTGAACTTCTTGAAATGAGTCTAGTAATTGCCAAATTTGTTGAAGAATGTAAGTGAGTCTCCAGTTATGAGATACTCGATTAAGGCATGCTGAGATTATTACCATCGAGTCTCCTTCTATATGTATCTGATGGAGTCCTCTATTTTTAGCCAATATTAATCCTTCAAATAATACCCTAGCCTCAGCCATATTATTTTTTCCAGTTGGTAGTGGGCAGCATTTTATTGCTAATAGTAGTCCTTGATCATCCCGAATGCATACACCTGCCCCTGATTTACCTGGGTTCCCTCTTTAGGAGGCATCAAAATTAATTTTACTAACCCCTTTTGATGGTGGAATCCATTTGACTCGATCTCTAGCAATCACCTGATTTGATGTTGTTTTGAAACACCAACCAAAAGGTACATGAATATGTTTCCATTCTTGTAGTATTGATGAATCCCACAAGGTCATCACCAAATTGTGTTTAAGCTTACTGTGACTAGCATTGACTAGTTCAGAAATCGATCTCTCTAGGTGATTTGTAACTGCCTGAATTGAAGAGGAAGTACTGTGAAAAATTCTTTTGTTTCTCTCCCACCATATTGCCTAGACAATTAACGTTGGAATGCACTTCCAACTCACTAAGAAGAGGGATGAAGAGTATAACTATGGCCATGATTCAAATAGATCACATAGCTTGTTTGGCAGTGGGGTAGAATATTGTAGCTTTTTGAGGACAAAAAACCAGCATTCTTGTGCAAATTGACAATTTAGAAGTAGGTGATCTGTATCTTCATGGTGATTATCACATAGAAGATAGTTGAATGGTTGAGCTACGTTGAGTCTATGTAATCGCTCACTAGTTAATGCCATATTGTTCAAAGCTAACCAAGCGAAGCATCCTGCCTTGGGTAGTGTCAGATTGTTCCAGTAGAACATGTAAGCATGGGATGGATTTATGGTTTCCTCTCTTTGCTGGATAAGCTTATACCAATCCTTGATTGTGAATCTTCCTTCTGTCCCCAGATCCCAGATCAATTTGTCCTCTAAATTTGATAGGTAGACCAAATTTTGTGAGAAAATTTTCTCCAAACATTGTATCTCTTGAGGGGATAAAGGTAGCTCATGGGGATCTTTCCATATTACCTTCCTTGAGTGTAGACATACTTCTAGTGCATAATCACTTAGATAGGTTCCCCAGGCACTTTATGTTGTAGTAAGTATGTTCTCAATGTCATTCATTTGGTTTAGTGGGGGTGCACCATTCCATGAATCCCGCCAGAATTTTACTGATAGACCATTATTCACTTCCCAAGTAATGAAATTGCTTACTATTTCTCTAGATGAAATCATGAAGTCCCAAATGACTGAGCCTTTAGGGGGATCTAATACCATTAAAATTCTGGCCGGATTATTATCATCTAAATACTTCTTTTGCATAATTTGGCACCAAATGTTGTGTGGTTTTGTATACATTTGCCAAACTAATTTACCCCCACATGCTTGATTTCTTTTGTGTAAATCATGAATCCCTGCTCCACCTAGCTGCTTTACTTGTGTCAATTTCTCAAGAGAGACCAGAGGGATTTTCTTTTCTCCATTATTATTCCCAGTCCATACGAAATCTCTTAGTAGTTTATGTATTTTTTGAAGAACCGATGAAGGAGCTTTGAGAACTGATAAATAATAATTAGGGATAGTTGATAGGACTGTTTTGATTAGTAGTATTCTTCCTGAAAGTGATAACCACCTTGCTTTCCATGCTACTACCCTGGATTTAATTCTCTCAATGATAGGTGACCAGTAACTGATTTTGTTTGCTCCCATAAAGAAAGGGATGCCAAGGTAAATAGATGGTAGGAAATCTACTGAGAATCCTAAGAGGCTGACAATTTTATTGGATATAATTTGATTTGTGTTAAACACATAGATTTTAGATTTGATAGGGTTAACTCTTTGATTTGAGGCTGTTGAGTAAAGTTCTAGTGTTTTCTTAATCTGCCTTGCCTCAGAGATATTTGTAATCCCAAAGAGTAATGTGTCATCCACAAATAGGGAGTGTGTCACTGAAATATCTGTCTGTCCAATTTGCACCCCTACCCACTTACCTAATGCTTGATTTCATTGGATAAGTCTGCTGAATGATTCTACCATGAGAATGAACAACACTGGTGACAATGGGTCCCCCTGCCTAACTCCTTGTGTGGATGTGAAGAAACCAATCAGAACTGCATTTATCAGAATTGAGAAACCCGCACCCGAGATACAGGACTTAATCCATTTACACCATCCTTTTGCAAATCCAAATTTTTGCAGAACCTTTATGAGAAAAGTCCAATTTACTCTATCATATGCTTTCATCATGTCTAGCTTAATGACAAAATGTGATGATTTACTAATGTTAATGGAGTGCAGAACTTCATGTGCCACTAGAGCTCCTTCCATTGTTTCCCTACCTGGAACAAAGCCCCCTTGTGGTTGCGAGACAAGGTTAGGGATGAGGTGTTGCATCCTTAGATAGATAGACTTTGTTATGATTTTGTATATAGTGTTGCATAAGCATATCAGACGAAAATCTGGAAATATTTTTGGAGTTTTAACTTTCAGAATAGTGGCTATATTTGTGGTGTTGAAGTTTTTTAACATGGATTTGCTAATTCGAGATTCTTCAACTACACCCAATAATTCCCATCCAATCCAATCCTAGCATATTTGGAAAAATAAAGTAGTAAATCCATCTAGGCCAGGGGCTTTATTTAGGGGTAGGGAAAAGACCACTTTTTTGATCTCCTGAATGGTGAATGGAGCCAAGAGTTTTAAATTGTCAATCTCTGTTATCAAAGTGGGAATTGCCTCTAGTAATTCCTCCATTGGTGATGCTACTGGACATGTATTAGGAGGAGGGGCTAACAGAGTTTGGAAGAATCTGACTCCTTCTTGGATGCTTTGAGGTTCAGTTAATATGTTACCAGTCTCAACATTCGTAATAGTCAAGATTTGATTGCTCGCTATTTTCTGTTTTGCTGATGCATGAAAATATTTTGTATTCCTATCCCCTTATTTTAACCATAACTCTCTTGACTTTTGCCTCCAATATTCCTCTTCTCTACTACATATTTCCTCCCATTCTTGCATTAGGATTTGCTGAGTGGTGTATGAGTCCTCATCCATTCCTTGTTTAATAATAGTGTTATATATGGACTCTAGTTTTACCTTTACTGCCTCTTTTTCTGTAAAGATATTCTTAAAGATCTCCTCATTCCAGTTTTTTATCCATTTCTTAGTATGTTTCATCTTGATTGCAAATTGAAACATTTTGGTTCCTTCTATCTTCGAGGCAGAAATCCAGCACTGCTTGAGTGAAGGCAAGAAGCTTGGATATCATCGCCACATTCTTTCAAATTTGAAGGATGGCCTATGCTGGAAAACTTCTCTTGGTAATATCGAAGTCACATGTAGGCAAATGGGGAAGTGGTATGATCCTGGCCGAGGAAGAATTTTTGAGTGATATGTAACATTTGCTAATTTCCAGCTTTGTGATAGAAGAAATCTATCCAACCTGACAGCTATCTGTGAAAATTTTTCCCTTTTATTCGTCCATGTAAAAGTCCCATTTGATGCCTCAACATCCATTAGTCCATTATCTGCCACAAAATTGGAGAAATCCTGAATTGTTCTCAGAGGTGGAGAAATCCCACAACTTTTTTTGACAATTTAAGGATGGCATTGAAATCTCCACCCATAGTGATGTGTGTGTCTAATTGACGTTGTATAAACTGAGTGATTTCTGTCCACGACCTTTGCTTGTCCTGAGTTGATGTAGGCCCATAGATATTAAATAGTAGAATTTTTATATCAAAACACTCCAATCTGATGGCTTGCCAATTGTCACTCCTATGAATTAGCTGCCCTTGAATTAATTTTGGGTGCCAAAGAATAGCCAACCCACTTTAAGCACTAGCCGCTGGGCTATGTGCGGACTTCCATTTTGACCAATTCCCAATTGTTTTGTTAAAAACTTCTATAGACATCTTTGTTTCTTGGAGAAGTATCACATCCGCTTTTAAAGAATCCAGCTCTTGCTTGATTCTGTATCTTTTGTCAGAGGCATTTAGTCCTCTGACATTCCAAGAGGCTATCTTCATTGCTGAAAAGGAGAACCCTTGGTTCTCCTCATCAATCTTTTGGAAGGTGTGAATTTCCCATCCAATTTTGATTGGATACCTGCTGCAATTTCTTGTTGGATTAGACTATTTTTTGGTTTTCTACCTCTCTTCTTTGGTGTGGCCTTATCTTGTAGCTCTTTAAATGGTGTTTGTTCAAGTGAGAGGGTAAGATTAGTATCAAAAGCTAACTGCTCAGATTTTGGATCAATTATTTCAGTTTCGTTATCACCATGGGTTCCCTGGCTAATTACTGCTTGGATTTCATCTGAGTCAAGAAAAGTATTACTTTGGATCCAGTCTCTAATATGCAAGTATGTTAACTCATCAGAATTAGTGGAGGACACGAGTGCACTCCCATCTTGCTAGCCTTGTTTGATATTTGTGTCATCCATATCCTCGGTCTGCTTATATATGCTCCCTTCTAAATTATATTCTAGATATTCTGGATAGAGTTCTTGAAGATCCTCTATGCTGCTAGGACCCTCCTTCAACTGTGTTGTCTTAGCCTGTGTATAGGATCGGTGTGTTTCTTGATTAATTTTTTTTACTTGCTGAGGGCTACTCGGGGTTTGAGCTGGTGTGGGAGTCAGCATTCCCTCATCTTCTGCTATATTGCTACTTCCTTTCCTAGGTTTGAAAATCTTGTCATGTACTTGTGCCTGCCCTGCTTCCTCAATATATTGGATAACATGATCTGGTGTGGCCATTTTGCTATATTTCTGTAAGTCCATTGAGTTATGATCTCCTTCATACAATAGTATTCCTTCTTCTTCTGCTATCTCATTTATAATTTTAGTAGCTATCTCTGTCAATAGTTGGTCTGATAGTTTTCTTTGTCAAAGGTTAACCAAGGTCTCTTTATCAAATACTTCATGTGCAGTTGGATTTTTAATTGGAGAATCAGAGAGCATAAGTTGCTGCACTAAGGCATCCATATCTGTATTATGTGCATCTATCAGATTCCAGTCTAGTTGCATGGTCTGTTTGACATTGTTCAGGATCATCATAATGCATCTTATAGCATAATAGAAGAAGATGGACACCTCATATGAATGAAGATTGTAAGGCAGGACTACATTGGGACTAACTGAAGATGTTTTTAGATCCATGTGTCGAGGTCCATGAGAGGCCCAATTGTTTGTACACTGAAGAGGATTTGTACATTGATTCTCACACACCCTCAGTTGGGTGAATGAATGAGACTTGCACTGAGCTGTGAAATGCCCTAGCTGGTTCTGATATAGCATGATGGTATCCTCATTTTGGAGAACAACTTTCTGTTCCCAATGTCCCCACTTGGATTATAGGGAGATGGAATTTGGTAATTCCTTAGTAGTATCATGTAGAATACACATTCTAACATCACAATACGGAAACTCAAAGGGGATTAGATCATGTTTTTAAAAAATTCCAAGTCTGTTGGCAATGATTTCAATAATATCCAAATCTCTGTATTCTAATGGCAGATTTGGTAAGGCAATCCAAATGGGAAAGAATAATGGGGTTCTATCCTCGAGTATGACATTAGGGGTCCATATCGAAGTAAAGAGGCCCAGTCCTTTGCAAAACCAAGTTTTATTCTTATGTATACCATCTCTCAAGGCAGTAGATTCAAATTTGGCAAAAAAATATCCTAACTTAATATCTAACCAAAATATATCTACTAACCCTGCCCAGTTTTCCAAGGCCCAAAGCTTAATATCATCAATCGATAGATCTAGTTTTGAGAATTTACCTATTAATGCTTTGTCTCGGAGAAGATGGATTTGATCTTGCAGCAGATGATCAGGAAAAGTAATTGTTGGTGTAGGTCGGAAGTCAGAATCTTGCTGAAGAACCAGATGTCTCTGACTCTGTTTGACCTTCCAGACTTGCAAAGACTGATTTGGTTTGAAGGGTGCTCTACTTGTCAGTGACTGCTAAAGCTCTAAAGAAGGTCCTGTGTGCATCTGATTCAGAATCCTTGGATCCCCCTTGTCATTGTCTGGATCCTGATTATACTGAATGACTGTAGGAGAACCCGGTGGCGTGCCTACACAAATATCAAATATTGATTGCTTTTGCAAAGGGTGGCCCCTACTCATAGCCTTTAGTTTGGGCATATGTCAAAATCTATGGGGTCCCGATCGATAGAGATTCAAATTTTTTTCCCGCGCATGACGATTTTCAAAAAACCCTTGATCCGAAGAGGTGAGAGTCTGTTTGAAAGTTACCGCTTGTTTCTTTGCTGCTTGCATAGACGATTCTCCAATCCCAAAAGTAGAGGTTGCATTAGTTCTAGGAGGATTGGGGTGGAAATTAGGTGTCATCGTATGAGGTCGAATCTGCTCTATTACAAACATGTGGTATCCCTGCTTATTCTGAGTCCTACCCTTGTTGTTTGCTGGGGTCTTAATGTGAAATCTGAGGTTGATGAAAAAAGGCTTTGTCGGCTGGACTGTCACTGTCCCTCTAAATATCTTCATGAAATAATCAATATCAAATTGAGGCATACTATCTATTTTAGGCAAATTTTTTTGAAAAAATGGTATCGACTAAAACCTAGAAGGATGATACCCGTGTCTATTTTGGGGCATGGTAAGCTCACCTTGCTTTGTTCGTATCAAACCCTTACCCTTGCTAGTAATTCCTTGTTGAAGGCAGTACTGATTGAATGACTGACGTTGTGATTGTAGTGGTCGCCTGTTCCTGTATGTTTGCCATTTCTGACCATCTCTATTTCTGCCATTCCCGCTGAACCCTCTGCTCAGACCTCTGCTCGCCATCTTTTAGTCATTTTTTTGTTAAGTGTTGCCATCGATGCCAAAGGGAGAGATTGTTGGAAAGTGATTAATTTTGTATGTTATGTATCAATTTTTTTGGTTGTCATTTTTGGCAACACATTTGGCATATTGATCGATTGAATTGAAGTTAAGTTTTGGTGATTCAGTTCTGAAATTGACTAAGTAAAAAAGTAGAAATACAAAGTTATTTTGGGTATCAAAGATCGAGATCGATGAGTTATCATGTGCGAGATTAGAGGAAGATAATATGGGGTATGTATTGCCTACATCTAAGATCAATTTGGTTTTGGTGATGATTACAGAGAGTTAGAGAGATTTGAAGACAAGTGAAAACAACAAAACAACGATATAGAGCAGTTGGACTATAGCGATGATTTGGGGAGTATGAAGTGGAATCCTGTAAAGCTAAGTTGGATTATGACTATGGATAATCTATGTTTTGGTTATGCAAGAGTGCTAACTTTGTATTTTCTCTTTGCATTATTATTTATACTTTGTATTGAGGGCTGACTGTGTAATATTGATTAAGTGAGCCGACTTGGTAATAAGAAAGAGATATATATGAGGACTTTTTGTAAAGAAAATATATATGGGAGATTGATGAGTGAATATATGTGTATGTGTGAATGGGAGAGCAGAGGATGACAAACATCTTTGGAGAACTATGACTGGAACCATCTAAGCATTGAAGATGCTTATTTTTGTTCATTATTGAAGAACACTTTGTAACATAAGTTTTGTTGTAAGAGTTGCAAGTTCAGTTGGCCCCTAAAAGGGTGTTTTATACATTTAACAGGGTTGTATTCCTCTAACAAGGAATTGTACTATGTAATATTCAGCCCCTAACAGGGCCAGGTCTCCTAATAGGGACATTATACTTTAGTGCATGATTGTGGGTACCATCCCCACTGGGGTTTTCCTTTGGCTAGGGTTTCCTCAACAACAAATAATGGTGTTATGAGTTCTGTTCTATTTTTTTATGCTCTTTTCATTTTAGAAATTTTATGGTTTATGTGGAATTGGTTTAAAGTTTATTTTAAGTGTTGTAATACTGATTCACCCCCCTCTCAGTATTACTTAATCCTAACATGATATTGATGTCCAACATATTTTCATTTCTAATTTACAAAAAGACAATAGAGATAAGATATTGATTTCTAAATTCTTTTCCTTTACTCAATTGTGTACAATAATTTATAATTATTAGCCACAAGTGAGTCAATTTGAGAGCACCTCTCTAATGGCTTCAGTTGATAAGAGTGATGTTGCATCCTAGTCATATTAAAAATTTCAAAAACTTAAGGGATTCATCAAGAACAACATTTATGCGCAAGTGAAAGAAACATCCAAAGGTGTGGCTCCTTTGTCATTTATTTTTAAACCTTCTCATAATTTTACACCTTTTTTTGAATCTTTGCATAATGTGATGTTGAAGTTAATTAATGCTAATGTTTTAACACTTCCTCCCATATGCCAATTTATCCTTCCAAGCAGGCCAACAAAAAATTTGATCCCAAATATTTTTTCCAATATCACTATCAGCTTGGTCATGATACTAAAAAGTGTTTCCATTTGAAATACAATGTTCAATACTAAATTGAGTCTAATGCTATACCTGTTGAGGGTGTTAACAATCAAGGAAATAAATTTTTTGCACCTCCTAACCAAAAGTTACAAATTTATACCAACCCCTTACCTTCCCATATGACTAATGCCATTGAGTCTACCCATTCCTTTCCTTCTTCTTCCACCCATATTGTTGATCCTCCTACTATTGTGAACTATGGTGCTAATTGTACTGAGGACAATAATGTTGGCAATCTTATTGATCATTTTGAACCTAAACTCAAACCCAAACCCAAACCAAAACCCAAGATTTGTAGTACATTTGATCACGATGAGACTATTAAGGCACATGATGGTCCTCTTTCTATTGTTTCAAAGATTAATGGTATTACCTCTCGTGGAGTATTTATAGATCCTAATTGCATGGTGAATGTTATAAATGAAGAACATCTTTAGAAAAGACATCTCCAACAAGATAATTCTTATGACAAATATGATGTGATGAACAAAAATTTCAATGGTTTCACTTGTCCCACCCATGGTTCCATTAATTTTCATGTATAAGTTGGTAAGAAAGCCTTAGATGTTACATTTTTTGTAATCCCAACTTTCGATCAGTTTCAAGTTTGATTTGGCCTTCTTTGGCTCACTTCCATGAAATCTATATTCTCTCCTATCCATAAGTGTTTAAAATTTCCCCATGATGGAGAAATAATAGTGATTAACCATAGTCTCTATTAGCCTTTAGCTAGACGTGGGAACTTTGACCTTGACTTATTTTTTCTTAGAATGCCTCAACTTGTTCATCCTTGCAAATATAACTTCATATCCTACAAAAAATTCAAAGTCCAAAATATTTGTGAACTTAGTAATTGTAGTATTGTTCCATCTCCTTGCCCTGGACCCAGATTCCTTCCTACACTTTCCATACCTCATATTTATGCTTTAGTTCCACCTCATATATCCTATTAATAATCTACAATTATTGTCTCTCAACCTAGTAAGGTTCCTTTAGTACTCCCTCCTAAAGAATAAAAAGACCTAATGTTGATTTATCCCAAACCACCTCAACTTTCAAAGAAAACCAAATGTAACCATTGTGCTCATGACCATCACTGTAAATGTCATGCTAGGGCCCATGATCATGCTTCAATTTTTTTTCTCTCCTAAGATACCTTATGATGTTTTGATTCCCTTTGACCAACCCATGCATAGACCAAGAGAGGAAGTTAATTTAAAAAGATGAAATTAAACAAACATGATAATTCTATTCATATCTTAGATTAAGTTGTGATTAAGTTGGATGAAGACGCTACTATTTATTATGATCTCAATGTTTCTAATGCAAATTATATTCATGCTAGTGATTATGATGATATGTATGATCTTATTGATGTTAATCATGGCTTACTTGCTATATTTACAAAACAATTATGTTTTTCTCCTAGTGATAAATGATGTAACTCATTAGAGCATGGACCTTGTTTGGAAATGGAAATAGTTCCATCTACTATGCTTTATGTTTCTCCTCTTACATGTTTCCCACCTTCTCTAAATGATAACAACCAATATGAGGTGGGGGCCGGAGGCGGGGAGGGGGGGTAGGCGATATGCTTGACCCCTTGCATGTTGTAATATGTTTCCCCCATGATGTGCTACTTGTTATATGTTTTGCTTATATTTATTTAGATGACCCTTTTTTCTCTATTGGTTCAAGGTGATAAAGGAATTTACCTATTGTGACATTGTTCTATTTGTTTCTTATTTATTCTATATGATGTATACATGTTATGTCATGCATGCGCTATTGTTCATAAATGTGCCTTTATGTTGTTTGATTGGGACGACACAAAGTAGTAGATAGAATTATTTTTGGTATCCACAATGTCGACCCAAAAATACTCTTCCTAATATCTCTTATGTGATCTTCTTCCTTTGTGCTCATAGTTTTTCTACCTTTGGGGGATGATGTCAATTCATTTTGATATAATTTTGATATACATGGGTTATCATATATCACATTGACCTTAGAGTTAGTAGTGTTAGAAACACTGAGAGGGGGGGGGGGAGGTGAATCAGTGTTTGTCTATTAATTACTTTTCAACAACTTAAACATAAATCAAACATACATAGAATGAAGCTTAACATAAGAACTCATAACACATGATATGATTATGGGGAAACCTTGATTAGAGGAAAATCCCGGTGGGAATTAGTACCCACAAATATTGTACTAGGTATAATGAACCTGCTAAAGTTCCTTTGCCGTGTTAGAAGCAGTCTTTACAATTTGAGTACAATGACCTGGTTAAAGGTTTGACCCTGTTAGGAGTCTTTTACAAAACCATGTTAAAGGTGTGTGTGTGTAAATGGGTACCTATTGAAAAAGACACAGACACTTAATAGATCATTGCATTAGCTTGGAAGGTTAGTTAAAACATGTAAAACCACTAATATCGACCTATTGCCTGCTAACTAGGAGGAGTGTAATTAGGAACATATCAGCCCTCAGAATATGCTACAAATCAGTGACGAATACAACCTAGCATGAAGGATTTTTATTTAAAAATAAGATAAAAGACATGAAAAACAAGTATTCTAGCTCTAAAGCATGAAATGAAAACTATAAGCTAGCATGAGATAATAGATGAAATATTAGTCTAGAGTGAGTCTAACAGCATAACAATGTAATTTTTGATCTAAGATGAAGGCTTATTTGCTCTCAAAACAGGCTTCTATTTATAGAAGAATGGGAGAGAGAGAGGGGGGACAAGGTTCATTTATGAACTTGGAGGCTCATAAATGAATATGTAAGAGCCTTT
>MU227808.1:1633227-1644776 GCA_018584345.1 Thuja plicata | reverse complement strand
CCAATTGTTAGAAACACTGAGAGGGGGGGGGGGGTGAATTAGTGTTTGTCTATTAATTACTTTTCAGCAACTTAAACATAAATCAAACATACATAGAATGAAGCTTAACATAATAAATCATAACACATGATATGATTACGGGGAAACCTTGATCAAAGGAAAACCCTGGTGGGAATTAGTACCCAAAAATATTGTACTAGGTATAATGAACCTGTTAAAGTTCCTTTGCCCTGTTAGAAGCAGTCTTTACAATTTGAGTACAATGACTTGGTTAAAGGTCTAACCCTATTAGGATTCTTTTACAAAACCTTGTTAAAGGTATATGGCTCACTGCCCAATAGGATGAAGGCTACAACCTTCTGAAAGATGATATGCACTATATCAAAATGAACTGCTGTGATGAAACTATTGTCTGATCAGTTTCGTGTATGTGCGAATGCTCTTACTCTCTTAAAGAGCTATATCATATACTGACTTCATTATACTATCCCTCTGTATCTTCCTCTTTCATAATAATTGACACTTGTAACATAACTTTATATTACATACTTATATGTTTATATCCGAATAGGCGCAACCCAAAACAAAACACTAGTCGGCCCTAAAACAAAATATATAATGCTTCTGAACAAGTCGGCTCAAGCGTGTTTACTACAATGTTAATTACATCATTAAAAAAATAGAACCAAAGGCACTTAGCCATTACATTACAAAATAATTCACGCTGATCAAAACAGTAGTCAGCTTCCATGCTCTGTCTTCTGGACTGCTAGTCTACTGATCTGCCTGTAACTATGCCGTATTGTTGTTCCATACTATGTGTGTCTGGATGTAGCATGTACATGTGTCATACAACATATATTTGAATGCGCATATGCTGACTCGATCTCTTGCACGTGCGCTGATGTGCTAATCGCTGAGTATCTCTGTCTGCCCTGTTTTCATACTTAGTCATTTTGTCTTTCATGATAGAAACTAAACATGACTTTGTTGCAATGATGATAACACAAAAATGAGTCATGCATCCTCAGGAAGTCAACTTTCCAACAAGTAGATCCCTATTGCACTCTCTTTTTATCATGTATTTCATTTTCCTTGGTTTGTCCTTTCTTAGGGGAATCTTAGAGTGGAAATGTCTCTTGTGGGTGCATGTATTCTCTGTTAAATCCATTTCTCTCGTTAAGATGTTTGGAATTTCTTTAACATGGGGGCATACACTTCACTCCTTGTTTCACATTTTTCACACACACTCACAATGATTCAATACCATATATTTTCTGGATGGATAAGGAGAGAATGCTTTCGTTGGTCTTATACTCTTATTTCATTATCATTCCTTGTGCATCTTTCAGTGGATCCTAAGACCGATTCTCATTTTCTAGATTCCTTTGGAAACTATGCTTTCCTTAGGACTATTCTCCCTTTTGTATCCCTTAATAGAGTCAAAGCTTTCCTTAACGAATGATCCTCTCTTGGAGGATTTCCTAGTGGACTACGCTTCACTTGGTTATCCATTTTTGATGGGTTGACTAGCATCTCATAACTTACTAGACTATCAATTACATATTTTGCATCTTCACATGACACATGATAAGTCTAAATATTACTAGGATATTTGGTCATCTTTGTTTGTCTCTTCCTCTATTTTTGTCTGTATCTCTGTCTTTATCTCTATCTCTCTCTCAAGCGTTGCCTCTTTTTATTTTGGTTCTAGATTTGAATAGGACCTAAGTCAGTGGGGGCTTAGTGTCTCCTTGACTTTGATACAATTTTTCCTATGCATTGATCTAATTTATCATGAGCATGAGTGTCTCGTACTCCCACTAAAGTGGGGGATAAATGTACCATCCTAAAATGTTATCACCTATAATTAGATGCTCTATTAGGTCCCATTTTGGAAATTTCAAGATTTCATGTCCGTTATGCCTGATCCAACAGCCTGGCTCCATTCCTAGGTATAGAATTCCTATGGCATTGTATACCCTGACTTTTGGACCCAAATTTGAATTGGTGGCCCGTTGGGGTATTTTAGAGGGATTTCCACATTTGTAGTTGACATGTGTTAATTTTGATCCCTGAAATGTTGTGAGAGGTATATAAGTGGCCCATCTCCCCTCATTTTAGAGATCTACAAGAAATTAAGTGTAATAATTCAAGAGCTCTCCTACAATTTTTCATCCAAGCATTCAATTTTAGGTTTTTTTTAGAATAAAATGGTTATTTAACTTAATTAATTTAATCATATTTAATATTTAATTAAGTCATTTTTTCTATTTTCAATTAAGATAAATTTAGGAAGCTTTTTTGGAAATTTAATAATTATTTTATTTAATGCATGCATCTTTTAGGGTTTGCATTAGGGTTTTTGATCTCCTTTATTAAGTATTGATCTCATTGTAATAACTCATCCTGATTAATACAATTATCTTTCATTCCTTCAATTCTAATTGTTCATGCACTTTCTTGTTTGAGGATTTTCTCTTGTATGTGGCAAGTTATTTGCATGTAGGTGATTATTGGGCTAATGAGAATTCACCAATCTTGAATCCTAATTGGTAGAATTGAGGAACACTGAGAGGGAGGGGTGAATTAATGTTCTAGCTTTTATAACCTTTTTCGCTTGATTGCATAACCATAAACTGAAAGCAATAAATAATAAACAATTGAAATATAAGAAAAGCATCCTCAACATCATAGCACCATGATTTTTGTGTGGAAGCCCAGTTAAGGGGAAAACTATGGTGGGGATGAAACCCACAAGTATTACTTCTGTAGAAAAAACTTACCCTGTTAAGGGTGTAAGTACATAAGGAGAATTCATATGCATTCAGGCTTACAGTATAGAGGTCACTACTCAATACACAAAACATGTATACAACCTTCAGAGGCCCACTACCATACAAAATCAATGGATACTAATACAATCAAAAGAGAACTGAGAAATGACATCAACAATGCTTGTGCAGTTCCATGTAGGTGCTAAATAAATATTCTCAACTGATAGTTGAATCATTGCTCATAGATCCATCAATCACATACAACATATAGAAATCATATACAACTATCACATATATTAATCAACACAAGAACTCGAGCTTATATACCGATCATCAAAGTTGTTCATATTCAATGTCGGCCTTAAGAACAAAATAGGCAACTTGTGAAGTGTCAGTGAAATCCATACACAAAAATTCATGCTAACCTCAAAAAATATCATAAATATCTTCTACCATGTCAACTTAACCAAATAGAACTAGTAAACTAATTTTATCATTGATCTGTTAGGATCGCTGATCGATCCAACATCTGGCTAACCCTGTTCTTCACTCTTTATTGTCAACCCAATGCTTTGAAGATCATAACTCCATAAAGTGATGATATCAACTGCCGTGATCTTAAACAAAGATACATAATACCTATGTTAGTCTTCTCCTAGTTTCACACATCAAAACTCGATCACATGTGTCCGTATGAATCCATATGCCAAAACCTATACAGTGTTCTTCTTTTTCCATACTTAGCCAATTTTGCATTCTTGCCTTCGGTATAAAAAAAATGGTTAAGTGATCATAAGAGTCATGTTCTGTTGCCATCAATGACAACATACCAGTTATGTAATGTAGTGTCTCTTGCCAACTCTAACATGGTATTAGAGCTCTAGACCCGATGCTTTCTGTTTGTCAATTTTAAGATTTTTCTTACAACAAAGTTTTTGTACATCTTGGAACAATTTGGCTCTCACAATCAGATCCAGAAGGTTCGAGATAGTAAGGATTGCCTTTTTTTTTATGAAATCAGACATACAGGGTCAATTTTAAAAAGGTTTAAAGTTCTAGGGTTTTCTTTGTTCTAGAGGGTACCCAAAAATTAGGAGCACTTTGGGCCCAAATGGACCTTGCCATCAACTTCAAAAGGCTGATTCAATGAATTTTGATATAAAATTTGATCTATTTCAGTCGCCGAAGCATTTGGGGCAAAAAATTTCCCTCTAGGTCGTACAGGTACGAAGGCGCAATTTTAAAAAAAAAAAACAGCGCACAAAAAGTTTTGACTTTTTAATATATTTTTAAAAAGACTTTACTATTTTCAAGAGGAGAGAGCGCTATTTTTATTATAAAAAGTTGCATCCATGGCAATCCATTTAGATTACTATTTCAATTGCATGTTAGATTAGATTCATATTTCATTTCATAGAATAATCTTGCATGCATATTTCCTTTCATAGATTAGTTTGCTTTCATGCATTGTTATCATATAAAATAGCTTCCATTTTCATTTGCATGCATATTTGATGATCATGGAGACTAGCACTCTTGCTTTTCCTCTTTGAATCTCTTATTTTATGGTGTACTTGCATGGGCACAAACTAGGTCTAAACTGAGGGCCTCCATTATAAACCCTTTCACTCCATGAATAGAGAGATATGAGTCACCATTTGAGACCTCATTCTTGAGAAATCTTGGATATAATGACTCATAGAAGTGTGTCAAAATTTTAGCACAAAATTTTTGGGAGTCATAGATAGGGTGATGTAGCTCATGATATAATTCCTGGTGGAAGAGCTACATCACCCTATCTATGACTCCCAAGATATTCTTGTCATTTGTACCCTTGTTAGTCACGAGTCATGTCGTTATGGTGCCATTTACTCATACCTTTGTGATGACATTATACCTAAAACCTTTAACCGATATGAATGTAGAAACCTTACCCAAAATGCCTCTCACCATTCCCTTATCTCTAGTGATTTGTATAGGAGGGGTCTAGATGGAACACTTCTTAGATGCTTAGAAAAGGAAGAATCTGACCAAGCGTTAGTTGACATCCATGAGGGCATCTATGGGGGACATTCCAATGGTCTTTCCATGGCCCGAATGTTGCTTAGGACAAGGTACTATTGGCCTATGATGCAGTAGCTTTTGCAAAGTCATGTGAAAAGTGTTAGAAACATGGTAACCTGATACATGCTCCAGACAGGGAGCTCATTCCTTCTATATCTCATTGGCCATTTCAGCGCTGGGCCTTTTATCTTGTTGGGAAGATTCATCCCAACTCATCAGGTGGACACAAGTTTATTATCACTGCTACTGATTACTTCACTAAATGGGTAGAAGCTGTCCCACTTTCTGTTGCCTCGGGCAAGACAATCTCTCTATTCATTCTGAACCATATCATCTGTCAATATGGAGTGCCTTCCAAGATTATCACTGACAATGGAGGCCAGTTCAAAAATAAGGATCTTAAACAACTTTGCAATAAATTCAAGATTAAACAACATTGGTCCTCCATTTACTTCCCACAAGAAAATGGTCAAGCAGAGGCATCAAACAAAACCATTCTTAAAATCCTACATAGAATAGTTTATAAAAATGGTAGAGATTGGCACTTACAGATAAATCTGGCTTTGTGGGCCTATAGAATGAGTATTCATACTCCTACTGGGGCTACTCCTTTTTCCCTTACATATGGAGCTGAAGTAGTGTTACCTTTGGAGGTTGATATTCCTTCACTTAGAGTTTCTCTCAAAGGTCTAGTTACAGATGAAGACTACCGCGCCATGAGACTTCAAGAGTTAGAACTTCTAGATGAGAAAAATCAAGTGTCATTTGACCATATGAGGGTTTATCAAAAGCGCATGTCCAAAGCCTTCAACAAAAAGGTTCTCCCTAGAGAATTCCAAGTGGGAGATCTTGTCCTATGTGAAAATCCTAAGAATCAACAACATAGAAGTCAAAAGGGCAAATTTGAACCTAATTGGCTTGGACCTTACATCATTACAACAAATTTTGAGTCAGGCACTTATTTACTATCTACAGCAGAGGGAGATCAACTCCCTGATCTTATCAATGTCTTGCACCTGAAGAAGTTCTATCCATGATGCCCATTCTGTCTAGGGGCACCCTTTGTACATACTTATTGATCCTAAAAAAATAAAGAAAAGATATATTGTCAATAATTCTTAAAATGAGAAAATGTCCTAAAAAAATGATCATCTTAGTGAAAACCTAGAAATAGGAGCTTTGATGTAACTCCAAAAAAAATAAAATTATATATTCCAAAAATACAAAAAAATAAAAAAAATAAAAAATTAAAAAATTAAAAAAAATAAAAAATTAAAAAATTCCAAGTGCTAAAAACCTGGAAATGGGCGCTACTTGAGGCCTTTGCACCCCTATTTCTTAGCGTGTGTCCTTGACACTTATCCTTTCTCCATCATGCCTTGTCCTTTTTTCCTTGGTTTTGAATTGGTCTTCGTCTTTGTCTAGGGGGCATAACTATGTTAGCTTTGGTCTCTTCGATGCGTTCGTCTTTAGGACACCTCACAAAGAGTGTTTTTCAACACCACCCCCACTGTGTTTTTCAACACAACCCCTGACATCGAGTGTTTTTCAACACTTATCGGTTTGGTCTTACCCAATTTTTTCATGTGATCTTACCTGCTTGCAAGCATTCGATCCTTATCCTTGGAACTCAGTATCAGTTAACACACAAATATTTAAACACAACACTTAATGCTTGAGCTATGTCATGATCTTTTCTTTGTGTGCTGACTGTTATTGATTTTTGTTGAGTGTCCTTGTCTAATAAGTCTCTCCGGGATGCATAGCTAGAGGACTTGGGGCATGGGGCATGTTTTTATTTTCTTTCTACTTGTGGGTGTGGTCTTGAAGCTATAGAGTGTCTCTTATTGTCCCCTTGAAACAATTAGGAGATTTGAGGCATCATCCTTGACAATTTTGCACAACCGTTCTTATGGTTATCCCGACATCTATGCGTTGATGCGAGTGTGGTTTTTCTATATTAAATTGGGTAAGCTAACATCGAAGTCATCTTGACCTTTATTTCTTTTGTTAGGAATAATGTGTCTCAACCTTGGATAATTCCTATTCTTATTATTTGTTTTGTAAAATATATTTCTTGCAAATAATGTAATTAAGTGTGAGTGTACATGTCTAGTTGGCATGTTGATGTGTCACTCCACTTGATGTGTCAGCATCTTGAATTGTGTGTAAGGAGATCATGGTTGAAACGGTTATGATAGATTCCTATGACACGTAAGAGCTATTTCTAGAAGATTCAATGACGGGTGAAGACATGCAATGACATGTGGCAACTGATAAAGTTGAGTACTGTACGAATTTTTTTTTTAGGGTTCCTATTTTCTCAGAGAATGGTAAAACCCTAATACAGCTGTCTTTGGAAGTTGCCCTAAAAAGGAAAGCGTATGATATAAGCATTTTTTAGGGTTGCAGACAGATATAGAAAAAGAGTGTATTGTTGGTATGATCTGGTGCTACTGGATTTGTCTTTGAGTGTCGATTGTCTCCTGAAAGAACTTTCATTGCAAGTGTGTTGCAACCATTGTGTTGAAGATAATACATTGTGCAGATTTTGGAGTGCTGGGGTTTTTTACCGAAAGGTTTTCCCCAGGGTAAATCATTGTGTCATTCTCTATTTTCTATATGCATGGTATATGGCTGCAATATCATTGTTTAAGTAGTTAACAAATCTGAAATTGTAAGGATTTAAAAGAATTTGCACAATACATTCCTTTAGAGATTAGTGTAGGAATTTGTTTCCGCACCTGAGTTTCCTTACATCTTTGATGATTATGTTAGAATCTTTCCACATTCCAATCTGATATAAATCACATTTATATCTTCATAGTTGCACTTGTGACTAGTGATGTTTGTGTGATTTTCTGATGTCTGTTAATAATGGCCTAGTGATGAAAATAAGTTCCTTAACATTCTCTAATGAATGATGAACACAAAATCCTATGTTACATTTGGTCTATTGCAAGTACACCTTTGCATTTTCATGTAGCTTGCATTGTTAGACTTCATGTTAATTTGCATTTTTAGGCTGCATTATGAGTTTGAGAGGGTTTTCCTTCTTCTTTATTTTGGACTTTTAATCAACTGTGGTCATGTTTTGATCTTCATTTCCTTATCTTCTTTCGTGATCTCAATCAAAATTTTCCATCTTAAATAGTTGATTGATTTTGGGGCATTCTCTCTCTTAAGGCAAATTCTCTTTCTTCTGCCCATTTCTTTCCACCTCTTCCAAACTTCTATCTTCCATTCGCTTCCACCCGACTTCTTTTCTTTTAATTCAACATTGGGGCATAATCTTTCATGCTTGATGATCTACCTTGGTTTTGTGATCCTTATATCTTTCATCTTACATCAAGAACCTTATCTTTAGTTCAATTTGATCAAATTTATCAATTTTTTGTTTCTCCTCTATCTCATTTTGATTTCGATCACGAGGGGTAGTACCTATCAAATTTTAATTCTTGATTCGGCTTTATCAATCCCATCATTTGCTTCACTTGGGGAAACCTTGCTTGAGATTCTTATCTTGGACATGTCGATTACCTATTTACAGGGGTGTTGACCTTGTCTTTTTCAATCAACTTATCTTTGTCCTGATGTGTTCCCGTCCGCCGATCACACGTCCGAGTTGTTTTGTGATCCCAAATCAATCTCACACTTCAACTGCATTCTTTGACTACATGTGCTCCCATTAAGATCACACATTAGTCAAAGAGGGGCAAATGTATGCACCCTAAAATGATCGCCTAGACTATGGGCCCCCATTCTTCAATTTATAAAATGACAGAATCAATTTATCAAATTCCCGAATCAATGCTTTGCAACATTTTAATTCAAATCAATTTCCTTGATCAAATCGTAATTAATTCAATTATTTCAATATTTCCCAAGGTTTGATCATTTCATCAATAATCTTATTTAATTAAAAGAAAATCTCTCTTTTAATTAAATAATCTTATTTTATTTAATTAAAATATCTCTTTTAATTAAATAATCTTATCTTATTTAATTAAAATCTCTCTTTTAATTAAATAAAATAATCTTATTTAATTAAAATCTCTCTTTTAATTAAATAATATTATCTTATTTAATTACAATATCTCTTTTAATTAAATAATCTTATCTTATTTTATTAAAATCTCTCTTTTAATTAAATAAAATAATCTTATTTAATTAAAAGAAAATCCCTCTTTTAATTAAATAAATAAAATCCTCATCTAAATCTCTCTTTGTGATTAAAAAATGAAATAAATCAAATAAAATAAAATAAAAATTTCTTTTTCTCTACACATATTCCTAAGTGGTGGGCTTTTTTCTCTTACTTGCCTTTTTAGGGATTTATCCCACATTGCTCTTGAGGATGCATTCCTCTCCACACATTCCTTTATAAGGAGCCCTCTCCTTCTCATTTAGAATCCAAGATTTTATGTTATTGTTGTGCTACAGGTTTGGAAAGCGATTTTGGAGGAGAGTTTGAGCACTTGAGCTTGAGCATTGCAACTTCTCTTTTTCTTGTCTTCTTCTCTCATGCATCCATGGCAATCCATTTAGATTACTATTGCAATTGCATGTTAGATTAGATTCATATTTCATTTCATAGAATAATCTTGCATGCATATTTCCTTTCATAGATTAGTTTGCTTTCATGCATTGTTATCACATAAAATAGCTTCCATTTTCATTTGCATGTATATTTGATGATCATGGAGACTAGCACTCTTGCTTTTCCTCTTTGAATATCTCATTTTATGGTGTACTTGCATGGGCACAAACTAGGTCTAAATTGACAACCTCCATTATAAACCCTTGCACTCCATGAATAGAGAGCTATGAGTCACCATTTGAGACCTCATTCTTGAGCGATCTTGGATATAATGACTCATAGAAGTGTGTCAACATTTTAGCACACAGATATTCCTGCATGTGCAGGCTCTAACATCAGCAGTCCATGAGCCAAAATTTGATGGTCGTCAATTCGTCACAGTTTGACCTTTTTGTCATAAGAGCAGTTGTTGTTTTTTTGCCCATAACTTTGTCATACGAGATCAAAATTTGGCAAACAAGATATCATCAGAAAGCCGATTCTGTGCCCGATC
Source organism: Thuja plicata (assembly GCA_018584345.1). NCBI lineage: Eukaryota > Viridiplantae > Streptophyta > Pinopsida > Cupressales > Cupressaceae > Thuja > Thuja plicata. The sequence continues at coordinate 1,634,842 of MU227808.1, read as the reverse complement.
CAGTGGTGCAAGTTATTTTTAAAATTTTTTTTTCATTTATTTTTAGTCAAATTAAGGCCTTGTTTTTACACTTTTGGGGGCATAACTTTTGCATACAAACTCTATTTTTCGCAAATGAAAAGGCATTGGAAAGATGTTTCAATGCTCTTTCCAGACATTGCAATCATGTAATCTTGCATTCTTTGTAATATTTTTACTTTGAGGAATATATAAATTATTTTCTTGTTACCCTTGCTTGTGGAAGGTGTTTTCATTTGTTTTTTGATCCTAAGTGCTTGTGTTGCAAACTTATCCATGCTATAAGAGTTCCGTCATAAAGTGTGGAACCCCAAAAAACATCACACATTTTGATGGAGAACAACACTGTTATGACTGTATGTGGGAGAGGTTCTATTGAAATCAACGATACTTCCTTCAATGATGAACTATGTGTTCTATTTTTTCCCTCTAACCTTCTCTCTATCTATCAGAATACTCATAGTGGGATAGGGAAGACAGTTGAGTTCACACAAGATTCAGTACACATCAGAGACAATGAGACAGGTGATATTGTTGTAACAAGGATAATTGATCATTCTTCCTACTTGTACTCTTTCTCTCATTTTGGTCCACCATCTTCACTATCAGAGAAGCATTATCTTTCTTCACAAGAGCCTATTGAAGTGAATTCAGGTCACTTGAACTTATGTGTTGTTCCTGAGACTAGTGCTGTGACTTCTACACCTCTGCCTCCTATTGAGTTTGCATTTGTTCAACATGATTCCTCTACATCTTTGCCTAAAATTGTAGCTCCATGCATCGAGCCATCTAGTGCACTTGTTGAGGACATATCAGAGGATATTCATCTCCTCTCAGATGACAAATTCAACACAGCTATTGTCCCATCTGCATTGGAGATTCCATTACATGATTCTAATGCATTATCCTTTGAGAATCATCTAGGCCTTCCAGTTTCACCTCACATTCAGGGGTTTCCTCTTCTTTGTCTGTTGTCTTTGTTTCTTTTGCATTGGAACCACATTGGTTTGATCATCAACAAATGGATTCCATCATTCTGGGGGGGGGGGCTGTGGAGTTNNNGGGGGGGTTGGTTGTACTTATGGTCTTCATGAGAGAGTCTCTTGAGACATTGCACTCGTACCTTTTTTTTCATCTCTTTTTAGAGAGGATTTTTTTTTTCACTGTGTTTTCTCCTTTTCTCCGCTTTACAAAGATTTGGTTGTGATTAGTGTTAGAGTAATCAGTTTACTCTTTTTCGGCTTATGCTTTCACTTAGGTGCATATAATTAATACTTTATATTAATTATATTGCGCTTCCTAGCTCTTAGGTTTTAGGGTTTGTTCACCTTTATAAGGTCGAACTTTGTAATCTCTTTTCATTTTCAGTTAATATTTTTGCTCTCACCTTTTGAGTAAAAACTGAGTCTTGCTTTTTTCCTTCTTTCACTTCATTTCTTGTGACAGGTTTTTGCATGCAGCTGGATCTTAGCGTGAATCTGATCTTTCATCAGATTCTACATGGTATCAGAGCCTTGCTGTTGCAGCTTGTTCGAGTTTGGTGAGAGCTGTGGATCAAGCCCTCTCTTTCTGGGGTTTCTGGAGTCTTTTTTGTCAC
>MU227808.1:1596313-1618816 GCA_018584345.1 Thuja plicata | reverse complement strand
ATTCAGGAGAGCCTATAAAGGGATAGATTGCTTGATGCTTTAGGAAGTCAAAGCCAACAAATTCTTTCTTGATATAGCTCTCAAATGCATTTGGAGAGAAGCCTCCTCTTTCTCCTCCTCCCACAGCTGGGGGAAAGGTGGATCCTCCATTCTCCTCAACCCCCTATGGGAAAATGAGGTCCTACATTGGGCTACCTCACCCTGCAACAGGGCAGTTTGGATGGTACTTTAATATCACATAAAGGGATGTTCATTATTATCTTCAATGACTCTATTAGCCAAAGAACTGCAATTGATAGGCAATTCTAGTCTATAGGCGCCTATAGTTCCCATGCCCTAGGATGGCCGAGTAATGCTAAATTTGAAGAAATTATGGCCCTCTCCTACCCGAGATGGATTACTATCAAACAAATCCCTCCTTTTCTCTGGAATGTGCTTGTAGAAGTCCTTGATTCCCTAGGTCGTGTTATTCACATTTACTATTCCAATGTGCTCTCCCCCATATGGATGCGAGGATTTTAATTTCTCTCAAACCAGACACTGATATACTGGAAACCCTAGTTTTTGATCTAGATGGAGAACACATGTCTTGTCCTGTGGAATTTTTGGGTGGGCTCAACTCTTGTTTCCTGTGTAAGAAAGACGGTCATAAAAGGAGTAACTACCCTCTGTTAGGCCCCAGACCTAAGCACCGACCCCCTACTAGAGAAGCCTCGGCCCTGCCTAAACAAAACATTGCTGACCTAAAATCCCCTCCCCTGTCTGCCCCTAAGATCAATTTCTCATAGTCTCTCCCTACCCCAGCAACCATCCCCTGCTCCACCACCCTTCCCAACCCCATTATCTCCTCCCTTAATGACTTATCTATTTTTCTTGGTCTATAATTAAGTAGTTTGAACACTCAGAACAAGTAGGAAGGAACAAGAAGTGGGGACAAGATCCGTCCTACCCCTAAATAAAAACACAGAAGACAGTAAAAGAATGCACAAAAATTGGCACTGGAAAAAATCAGGAATGTTGATGGCCCCTCCAAGAGGAGGAGAGGCAATGTTAATGAAAAATTTGTTGATCAACCTTCCCTTCTCGGTGACCCTACCCACTGTAGCTCAGATAGCTTGGACAGTTTTGAGAAGATGCCCTCAGATGGTGATAAAGATGGGGCCATGGTAGAGGTGGTGATGATATGGATACTTCTGAAGATAAGAATGGTGCCTCTGGACTGGCCTCGTCTGTCAGTAGCTCTCTTCATGACTTTGACCTTTTAGTTATTCTTTCCATCCCTCCTGACCCTCCCCACCCTTGTCATCCATCTGAGCTATCTTATCATACCCTCCCTGTTACCCCAACTAGGCTGGATGGTGTCAATGAGAGGGGTGAAGCTGATTCACTTATGTAGATCCACGGGTCCTCCCTCAAGGATGTCTTAAGTGAAAAGGGCATCAACCAAAACTGGGCCATTGTTCCTTTTATTGATAGCCCTTAGGAAGAAGTCCTTAAATATAACAAAACCAAGAGAATCTTGAGAGTCACCAACCCTCTTACTAAAGGAGAGAACCCCATGGTGGAAGGGGAAGATGCATACCCTATAAAGGGAAAGAAGAAAAGAGGGAGACCAACAGGTTCTAGTAACAAAAAAGAACCTAGAGACCCACATACTAATGACATCCCTAAATGCTTCTCAAGCTTTAGGAATGGATCTAAATCCCATACCTAGCGTATGGACTTCAAAATTGCATCTTAGAATGTCAGAGGAATGGAGTCCTCTAGCAGAAAATACATTGTACAGAGATTCAGGAGAGCCTATAAAGGGATAGATTGCTTGATTCTCTAACAAGTCAAAGCCAACAAATTCTTTCTTGATATAGCTCTCAAATGCATTTGGAGAGAAGCCTCCTCTTTCTCCTCCTCCCACAGCCAGGGGAAAGGTGGAGCCTCCATTATCCTCAACCCCCTATGGGCCAATAAGGTCCTACATTGGGGTACCTCACCCTACAACAGGGCAGTTTGGATGGCACTTTAATATCACAGAAAGCGATGTTCATTATTATCTTCAATGACTCTATTAGCCAAAGAACTACAATTGATAGGCAATTCTAGTCTATAGGCGCCTATAGTATCCATTCCCTAGGATGGTCGAGTAATGCTAAATTTGAAGAAATTATGGCCCTCTCCTGCCCGAGATGGATTACTGTCAAACAAATTCCTCCTTTTCTCTGGAATGTGCTTGCAAAAGCCCTTGATTCCCTAGGTCGTGTTATTCGCATTTACCATTCCAATGTGCTCTCCCCCATATGGATGTGAGGATTTTAATTTCTCTCAAACTAGACGCTGATATCCTGGAAACCCTAGTTTTTGATCTAGATGGAGAACACATGTCTTGTGCTGTGGAATTTTTGGGTGGGCTCAACTCCTGTTTCATGTGTAAGAACGACGGACATAAAAGGAGTAACTGCCCTCTGTTAAGCCTCAGACCTAAGCACTAACCCCCTACTAGAGAAGCCTCGGCCCTGCCTAAACAAAACATTGCTGGTCTAAAATCCCCTCGTCTGTTTGCTCCTAAGATCAATTTCTCGTAGTCTCTCCCTACCCCGGCAACCATCCCCTGCTCCACCACCCTTCCCAACCCCATTATCTCCTCCCTTAATGACTTATCTATTTTTCTTGGTCTATAATTAACTAGTTTGAACACTTAGAACAAGAAGGAAGCCACAAGAAGTGGGGACAAGATCCATCCTACCCCTAAATACAAACACAAAAGACAATCCAAGAATGCATAGCAATTGGCACTGGACAAAATGAGGAATGTTCATGGCCCTCCAAGAGGAGGAGAGGTAATGTTAATGAAAAATTTGTTGATCAACCTTCCCTTCTCGGTGACCCCACCCACTGTAGCTCGGATAACCTTGAGAGTTTTGACAAGATGCCCTCAGACGGTGATAAAGATGGGGCCATGGTAGAGGTGGTGATGATATGGACACTTCTGAAGATAAGAATGGTGCCTCTGGACTGGCCTTGTTTGTCAGTAGCTCTCTTCATGACTTTGACCTTTTAGTTATTCTTTCCATCCCTCCTGACCCTCCCCACCCTTGTCATCCATCTGAGCTATCTTATCATACCCTCCCTGTTACCCCAGCTAGGCTGGATGGTGTCAATGAGAGGGGTGAAGTTGATTCACTTATGCAGATCCATGGGTCCTCCCTCAAGGATGTCTTTAGTGAAAAGGGCATCAACCAAAACCACACCATTGTTCCTTTTATTGATAGCCCTTAGGAGGAAGTCCTTAAATATAACAAAACCAAGAGAATCCTGAGAGTCACCAATCCTCTTACCAAAGGAGAGAACCCCATGGTGAAAGGGGAAGATGCATACCCTATAAAGGGCAAGAAGAAAAGAGGGAGACCAACAGGTTCTAGTAACAAAAAAGAACCTAGAGACCCACATACTAATGACATCCCTAAATGCTTCTCAAGCTTTAGGAATGGATCTAAATCCCCTACCTAGCGTATGGACTTCAAAATTGCATCTTAGAATGTCAGAGGAATGGAGTCCTCTGGCAGAAAATACATTGTACAGAGATTCAAGAGAGCCTATAAAGGGATAGATTGCTTGATTCTCCAGGAAGTCAAAGACAACAAATTCTTTCTTGATATAGCTCTCAAATGCATTACGAGAGAAGCCACCTCTTTCTCCTCCTCCCACATCTGGGGCAAAGGTGGAGCCTCCATTCTCCTCAACCCCCTATGTGCCAATAAGGTCCTACATTGGGGTACCTCACCCTGCAACATGGCAGTTTGGATGGTACTTTAATATCATAGAAAGGGATGTTCATTATTATCTTCAATGACTCTATTAGCCAAAGAACTACAATTGATAGGCAATTCTAGTCTATAGGCGCCTATAGTTTTCGTGCCCTAGGATGGTTGAGTAATGCTAACTTTGAAGAAATTATGGCCATCTCCTGCTCGAGATGGATTACTGTTAAACAAATCCCTCCTTTTCTCTGGAATGTGCTTGCAGAAGCCCTTGATTCCCTAGGTCGTGTTATTCACATTTACCATTCCAATGTGCTCTCCCCCATATGGATGCAAGGATTTTAATTTCTCTCAAACTAGATGCTGATATCCTGGAAACCCTAGTTTTTTATCTAGACGGAGAACACATGTCTTGTCCTGTGGAATTTTTGGGTGGGATCAACTCTTGTTTCCTGTGTAAGAAAGACGGTCATAAAAGGAGTAACTACCCTCTGTTAGGCCACAGACCTAAGCACCGACCCCTACTAGAGAAGCCTCGACCCTGCCTAAATAGAACATTGCTGGTCTCAAATCCCCTCCCCCGTCTGCTCCTAAGATCAATTTCTTGTAGTCTCTCCCTACCCCGACAACCATCCCCTGCTCCACCACCCTTCCCAACCCCATTATCTCCTCCCTTAATGACTTATCTATTTCTCTTGGTCTATAATTAACTAGTTTGAACACTCAGAACAAGAAGGAAGGCACAAGAAGTGGGGACAAGATCCATCCTACCCCTAAATACAAACACAGAATACAGTCCAAGAATGCACAACAATTGGCATTGGACAAAATCAGGAATGTTGATGGCCCCTCCAAGAGGAGGAGAGGCAATGTTAATGAAAAATTTGTTGATCAACCTTCCCTTCTCGGTGACCCTACCCACTGTAGCTCAGATAGCTTGGAGATTTTTGAGAAGATGCCCTTAGATGGTGATAAAGATGGGGCCATAGTAGAGGTGGTGATGATATGGACACTTTTGAAGATAAGAATGGTGCCTCTGGACTGGCCTCATCTGTTAGTAGCTCTCTTCATGACTTTGACCTTTTAGTTATTCTTTCCATCCCTCCTGACCCTCCCCACCCTTGTCATCCATCTGAGCTATCTTATCATGGCCTCCTTGTTACCCCAGCTGGGCCGAATGGTATCAACGAGAGGGGTGAAGCTGATTCACTTATGCAGATCCATGGGTCCTCCCTCAAGGATGTCTTTAGTGAAAATGGCATAAACCAAAAAGGGGCCATTGTTCCTTTTATTGATAGCCCTTGGGAAGAATTCCTTAAATATAACAAAACTAAGAGAATCCTGAGAGTCACCAACCCTCTTACTAAAGGAGAGAACCCCATGATGGAAGGGGAAGATGCATACCCTATAAAGGGCAAGAAGAAAAGAGGGAGACCAGTAGGTTCTAGTAACAAAAAAGAACCTAGAGACCCACATACTAATGACATCCCTAAATGCTTCTCAAGCTTTAGGAATGGATCTAAATCCCATACCTAGCATATGGACTTCAAAATTGCATCTTAGAATGTCAGAGGAATGGAGTCCTCTGGCAGAAAATACATTGTACAGAGATTCAGGAGAGCCTATAAAGGGATAGATTGCTTGATGCTTTAGGAAGTCAAAGCCAACAAATTCTTTCTTGATATAGCTCTCAAATGCATTTGGAGAGAAGCCTCCTCTTTCTCCTCCTCCCACAGCCGAGGGAAAGGTGGAGCCTCCATTCTCCTCAACCTGCTTTGGGCCAATAAGGTCCTACATTGGGGTACATCACCCTGCAACAGGGCAGTTTGGATGGTACTTTAATATCAAAGAAAGGGATGTTCATTATTATCTTCAATGACTCTATTAGCCAAAGAACTACAATTGAGAGGCAATTCTAGTCTATAGGCGCCTATAGTTTCCGTGCCCTAGGATGGTCGAGTAATGCTAACTTTGAAGAGATAATGGCCCTCTCCTGCCCGAGATGGATTACTGGCAAACAAATCCCTCCTTTTCTCTGGAATGTGCTTGCAGAAGCCCTTGATTCCCTAGGTTGTGTTATTCACATTTACCATTCCAATGTGTTCTCCCCCATATGGATGCGAGGATTTTAATTTCTCTCAAACCAGACGTTGATATCCTGGAAACCCTAGTTTTTGATCTAGACGGAGAACACATGTCTTGTCCTTTGGAATTTTTGGGTGGGCTCAACTCTTGTTTCCTGTGTAAGAAAGATGGTCATAAAAGGAGTAACTGCCCTCTGTTAGGCCCCAGACCTAAGCACTGACCCCCTACTAGAGAAGCCTCCGCCCTGCCTAAACAGAACATTGCTGGTCTCAAATCCCCTCCCCTGTCTGCTCCTAAGATCAATTTCTCGTAGTCTCTCCCTACCCCGACAACCATCCCCTACTCCACCACCCTTCCCAACCCCATTATCTCCTCCCTTAATGACTTATCTATTTCTCTTGGTCTATAATTAACTAGTTTGAACACTCAGAACAAGAAGGAAGGCACAAGAAGTGGGGACAATATCTGTCCTACCCCTAAATACAAACACAAAAGATAGTCCTAGAATGCACAACAATTGGCATTGGACAAAATCAGGAATTTTGATGGCCCCTCTAAGAGGAGGAGAGGCAATGTTAATGAAAAATTTGTTGATCAACCTTCCCTTCTCGGTGACCCCACCCATTGCAGCTCGGATAGCTTGGAGAGTTTTGAGAAGATGCCCTCAGATGGTGATAAAGATGGGGCCATGGTAGAGGTGGTGATGATATGGACACTTCTGAAGATAAGAATGGTGCATCTAGACTGGCCTCATCTATCAGTATCTCTCTTCATGAATTTGACCTTTTAGTTATTCTTTCCATCCCTCTTGACCCTTCCCACCCTTGTCATCCATCTGAGCTATCTTATCATACCCTCCCTGTTACCCTAGCTAGACTAGATGGTGTCAATGAGAGGGTTGAAGTTGATTCACTTATGCAAATCCATGGGTCATCCCTCAATGATGTCTTTAGTGAAAAGGGCATCAACCAAAACTGGGCCATTGTTCCTTTTATTGATAGCCCTTGGGAAGAAGTCCCTAAATATAACAAAACCAAGAGAATTCTGAGATTCACCAACCCTCTTACTAAAGGAGAGAACCTCATGGTGGAAGGGGAAGATGCAGACACTATAAAGAGCAAGAAGAAAAGAGGGAGACCAGCAGGTTCTAGTAACAAAAAAGAGCCTAGAGACCGACATACTAATGACATCCCTAAATGCTTCTCAAGCTTTAGGAATGGATCTAAATCCCCTACCTAGCATATGGACTTCAAAATTGCATCTTAGAAAGTCAAAGGAATGGAGTCCCCTGGCAGAAAATATATTGTATAGAGATTCAGGAGAGCCTATAAAGGGATAGATTGCTTGATGCTCCAAGAAGTCAAAGCCAACAAATTCTTTCTTGATATAGCTCTAAAATGCATTTGGAGAGAAGCCTCCTCTTTCTCCTCCTCCCACAGCTGGGGGATAGGTGGAGCCTCCATTATCCTCAACCCCCTATGGGCCAATAAGGTCCTACATTGGGGTACCTCACCCTGCAACAGGGCAGTTTGGATGGTACTTTAATATCACCAAACTAAATTTGGAGTATGCCCTATATATGCCTAATGACTATAGGGAAAGGACTAAACTTTTGAAATGGTTAGGCTCTCTTCATGAGATCCTATGGATAGTGGGAGGAGACTTCAACATGGTTGATCACCCTCAAGATAAGCTAGGGAGTAACAAGCAAGAATGGAAAGGAAGTGAACAATATTTCTGGAATAAATTCCTTAACAAATACAAACTTACCAACCCATTAAGAGGTAATAAGAATGACCATAAGGATATATGGTACACCTGGTGTAATTATAAGTAGGGAAACAAGAGGATTTACTCTTGGTTGGACCAATTCTACTTCAACCATGTAGCTTTTAAATGCTAAAAGGATGAGGCAGGGAGGGCAGTTCGAGTCACCCCATATACCCTTTGTGATCACCATCCCATCACTTTCAGATTCCTCTCAACCTGTGATACCCCTAAGAGATGCCAGGGGCTTCGATCATTTTGTCTTAATACCTCCCTACTGGAGGAACTTGACATCAATAATGCAGTCTTGATGATCATATGGTTTAATGAACTGTGGCTGGACATCCTAGTGCTAGGGACAAATGGACCCAAAACATAGCCACTTGGAGATCTTTGTTCCAAACTGCAGGGGGTAAGAAAGCTACGGGTGGGAAATGGATAGAGGGTGAACTATAGGAACAACTAGCAAGGGCATAATTAGAACTTCAAAACAACCCCTCCTCAGAGGTGGCCACTTTATATATGGCTAAAACAAAAGACGAGCTCGGGAAAATCTAGAATGAAAATCTCAAAGGCATTAAGATTAGATTCAGAAGCATTTGGGTAGAACAAGGTGACAAAGGCTCTAAGTTTTTCTTAAATGTCCTCAAACAGAAAGAATCAAGAGGCAAGATTGAGGAAATATGGGATGAGGGACACAAAATTGATGATCAATCTCAGATCCTCCTTACCTTCAACAACTACTACCATAAACTTTTTACCTCCCAAGGAAATGGAATTGAGATGACAGAAGCTATAAATTAGGCAGGTGATCCCAAAAATAATGGAGGATGACTCATCCCTTCTCAATTAGCCTATTGAGGTAGCATAAATCAATGAGGCTATTACTCAGATGGTTGTGGGTAAGGCCCCTTTCCCGGATGGGATGCCCATAGAATTTTACAAGAAAAACATAGATTCAATTAGTCAAGATCTTTGGGAGTTGTACAATGAAGCTTTTGAGGTTGGCACTTTGGGGAAAGATGTCAACAATGGTGTTATCAAACTTATCCCCAAAGAAGGTGATAAATATCTTATAAATAACTAGAGGCCTATCACCCTTCTTAACTCCTATAAGATCTTAGCCAAAGTCATGGCTACAAGAATGAAGAAGGTACTCCCCAACAATATTCATTACAGCCAAAAAGGTTTTGTGAAGGGTAGGTACATTATGGATAAATAGGTCACTTGCTGAGAAGCTATGGAGTGGGCTAAGGACTCTAAACAACAAGTATGTATGCTCCTGGTAGACTATGAAAAATCCTACGATAGGATAGAATGGGACTTCTTATACATGATGATGGCAGCACTGGGAATCCCCAACAACTTCATTAATATGGTCCAAACCTTAATGAGAGGGGCCCAGACAAGATTAGAAGTAAATGGAATTAGCTAAAATTGCTTCGAGCTGACAAGGTCAATAAGGAAGGGGTGCCCTCTGGCCCCTACACTATTTGTAATAGTAGCATAAGCAGTTGGACATCTCATTGCTGACCACACTATCATACCAAGGGTTAGAGGTGTTCTACTGCCTGGGGAGAAGGAGATCACAATCATTAAATTTGTTGATGACATAGCCTCGCTTCTTAAATTAGAACTAGAGAACCTTACCTTCTTCATGGAGAAGATGAACCTATTCTATTCTGCCTCTGGAAATAAGATCTCTATGGAGAAATCCCTATTCCTGGGGTGGACAAAAGCACATCTTGATTGGCTCTCTAGATGGAACTATAGGTGGGAGGGCCCAGACTACCAAGTCAAATACCTTGGTATTCCCTTCTCCCTAAATCCTAACCTTAAAGACATGTGGGTGATGGTCAAGGGAAAAGTGGATATGAAACTCAACAAATGGGACAATCAATATTTCTCTATGGCAGGCAGCTGATTTCAAGTCTGCCAAAAAGTGATGTCATCCTACACCTTGTATTTCTCATCTGCCTAGCTATTCAATCAATACCAGTTCAACCACATCTAGAAGACTATCAGGGACTACTTATGGTCAGATGGCAGAGGTAACAAAACAAGTCATGCAGTCAAGTAGAAATGGTGCACTAAAAGAAAGAAACAGGGGGGACTAGGCCTCAGGGATCTCAGATACAAGGAATATCCTTGGCTACTAAGTGGATCACTAGAGCCTTGGTAGGGGAGGAACCTTGGAAAGACCTGATCAAAACTAAAATTTTTAGGGGGGAACCCTAAGAAAGGGAAAGCATGGAGGCACCTATCCATGAATGACATTATAGCAGGTGAGGTAGAGATTAAGGTACAAGGATCTGCTATGTTCAAATCTATCTGGAAAGCATGGAACTTGGTCAGACATCTCATTACAGATAACAATATTTTTCACACCCGTGGTAAAACCTGTGGCAACAGATCAATCTGGTGGATCCTCAAAAGTAGAGATAAACCATTGGCACTTCTGCAAGGTTGCTCAACTAGGAGGTGGGATAAGAAGGGCATATCTTTCTTTACAGATATCTTACAGGATGATCAACTAGTGGAATGGGATGATTTGAAGAACATATTTGATCTCCCTCAATCTCAGTTCAGGACCTGCTCAGTGGTTAAGGAGTCTTGTGACAACCTCTTCCTTCACAAATAACTGTAAGTGGATAGTGACTGCCATACCTAGTTCAGATGGGTAGATGGAACCCTGATTACAAAATCCAACTCCAAGCTTCTCTATGGCCTCCTTACCAAAGAATTCCCCATCTTCCCCCACGTGAATAAATGCTGGAACCTTAGCCTTGTATCAGAAAAATGGAGCAAGATCTTTCTCAACCTCTGGTCCTCCCTAGTTGAACCCAAAATTAAGTGTTTTCTCTGGCATCTTATCTTACACAGGTTGCCTTTTTGACTGCCTAATGGAGATCCTAGTTTGTGTGCCCTTTTCCCTCTCCCTGAATCTGTCAGTCATGTGTTCTTTAGCTACCCATTTTCTATTGATATCTGGAAACTCTTTGGATTTCCTCAGGCTTATGCTATCTCTATTCTAGATATTTTATCATGTCATATTAATGGTTTGAAGCAGTCTTTTAATATTTTTTTTGCACTTATCTCTGGCTTAATTATGTGGAACATCTGGAAAAATAGGAATGATATTGTTTTTGGTGGTCATAATAGAAGCCTTACTGAGTCTCTCAAGAGACTCATATTTCATGATATTGCTATGTAGGTTACAATTGTGAACAAAATCAAGAGAAAGAAGTTGGAAGATCTATTCAAGAATGGGATGGTCAGGCTTGGTGCTTGGGAGGTGTCACATGGTTATACCTGGACTAAAGAATCTGAGGAGCTGACACCATTCAAAGCTTCCCTACACAACTTCATGGAAGAGGTGCAAGGGCTAAACAAGGATGATAGACCAGTCATCAATGTTTTCCCCATTTCTGCAGTCCCAGGCCTCGGTATTCTAGTTGCAGTGCCCCTGACACACCCATATGAACAACATATCAGGAAGGATGAGGTGCTGAAGTGGATGGAAGGAACACATGGTTGGGTAACTTGGGTACCCTACAGATATGAAGATTTTTATAGAATGTACCAGCAAGATAGTACCTTTATAATGTTGGCTACCTCTTTTGTATAATTCACTTCCGTAAACTGTGATAGTTCTAGGGACTTTTTTTCTATTCCAGATATTGTAGTCAGGTGTAGCTGGAGGTATATATTAACCTATATATGTTTTTGACTCTCATTTTGGTAATTATCATGAGATAGACACCTGGATGTAACAGTGATTATGATATCAATACAATCATATATCTTTAATAGAAAAAAAGCTAATATCATAGTTTACTCATACTAATTTTATAAAATTTCTATATCACACAAAATAATAGAAATTATTTATGTAGAATTTAATCTCTTCTTCCTTAGATAAAAGGCTATTAGCCTTAATATTTAAATTAATATGGAAATATATAGGATATGTACATAAAAGAGATTAACAAAAACCAACTGAAGAGATAATGTCAGGAAGGACAAAAAAAGTGCTAGGTAGGCCCTAAAACTAACACCAATAGAGGATCAAGAACTATACATTTACAAAAAAATGGCCTCCCTTGAGAATGGCTTAACAAAAGATTAGTTACAAAGCCATGCAAAATCAGGAGACAGGGGAGTTTTCTCCTATTTCTTATCTTGTTTCTTCCTTCTGCTTATCATCTTGCACTCAAGGTGGACCTACTTGTAACGCTCGAGAGTTTAGAGGAGAAACCCTCGGTTGGAGTTCCACCAATGGCTTGATGTGAGGCCTATGAACCATAAGCCTATAGACCACATAAAACACGTGTGAGAAATGGAATGTTAGGGGAGGTGTCAACATATCGGTATAAAGAGCCAACTCCCTTTCAAACTTTCTAGAATTATCATCTTCCAAGCTGATTTTCATGTAGACATAAACATTATTAAACATTAGTTTCTTTTTCAAGTATCAAACTGGAAAAATACCACCTACCTAGGCCTTTCCCTTAAATATTAATGTAACTTGGTTAGAATATTAATGAATAATTTTGTAGAATGGAGATATATCTCTTATTTCTCAACACCAAGTCAAAAGAGTCTTATGCATGAAAGTTCATTCACTCAGTATTTTGGTGTAGAAATTTGATACCGTAAGGGTATTTTATCAAATGTAGACGCTATCATAAATAATGAGGTTAGGGTCATGCCGCAACTAGTTTAAGTTGAATGGAAATCAACCAAACATTTTAAATTAATTTATCTAGTGTAAATATTCAACATCCAATTAAATCTAATGATATAGCTAGACATTTTTCAATTCCTTACAATTTTTAAAATAATTGCTCATCATTTCAAAATAATAATTTATAGTTATACTCGAAGGCTTCTATAATCATAATAAGACTAAGTCTCTTGTCAAGATTGTGTACCTAAATCCTAAAATATTATTAATATATATTTCAAATATATAAATAAAACTAAAACTTCAAAATTTATAATATAAACAACATAAACTTTAAATATAGAATTAAAACATATAAATATAAAATAAATTTACATATATTCTGTTTTAATCTATAATTAATAAAATAATAAATATATTTTATAAGATAATCAATTTTTATTGATAGATTTTTTTGATGAATAAGTATTTAAAAATGATGGCTCTGGCTCTACAAGACACTCCATGTGCAGGCGTCATAACATTCCAGGAAAATCTGAGGTAATGATCACAAAGGGAAAGGGTCTGAATTAGAATAGACAAACTAGTCAAGAGTTAGTAGTTAAAAAGGCTAGACAAAGCCATGTTCTTTAATTCAGCCTGCTTCAGGGGTGCCAACCGTGAAACAATAGTAAACATTGTACATAGGCACAAAGATATCCTTATTTGCACCATATTCTTCTACAATTTACTATCAGTGAAGATAATCACAAGTTCTAAGGTACTTTACTCATTTGGTTCTAAATGGTTTCATCATTTAAGTAATTTATCCTTTTGTTTCTACCTATTTTTATTGGATTTCTTGGAAAAGGATGTAATGCGGCCCCGCCAAGGAACCTTCAGAACGAAGGGTCAAACATGCATTGAATATTTTTTTTTGAAACCTAGATATAACATCATAAACATAAGTGCATCACTGAACAATATTTCATAGAAGCAATTCGAGAAACAAACCACGATTGTCACACAATCATGCACAAGTGGAAGACTTTAAGCACTTCCAAGGGTTCCATGACAACTCCAAACATTAGCAAGAACAAACATTTACATTCTCAAATCACCTTGTGAGAGTTGGATAGTATCCACGGACCTCATGGGATAAAATGAGACCAACATCCACGATTGAAAATCAAGGAGACAAGATCCATCCTCGACATAGCCATTGACAAGGTTATTTTTAAACCAAATTGAAAAATGAGATTAACTGTAGCATACCATAATGGAAAATGGAAAGAAAATATATGAAAAGCATCAGGTGAAAGCACAATAATCTGTCACCTTTTAGGCTAATTCTGTGTACTCGGCCTAGTTAGACTCGGCCCAGTTGGACTCAACTGAGTCTTACATGACCGAGTTTACGTGGGCGCCATGCAGTGCCGAGTGGCACTTACATGGCCCAGTAGACTGGGCCGAGTAGTACTCGGCTGTGTTGGACTTGGCCAAGTCTATTATGCATTTTAAATACCCCAAAAACAATTGCAAGCCCCTCATTTGCACATTGAGGGGCTACGATTGCGGTTGAGGGGCTGAGAGAAGAAACTCGACCGAGTTTGAGGTAGGTCCCCTTTTTTTTTGTTTTTGAAATGTTTTTCTTTATAAATATATATGTAAAATGATTTTTTTACTAGCATTGTAATGTTGCATTTTTCCCTTCATAATCAAGAAATAATTTTTTTTAGGTATATATTTGATGTTAAAAACATATAATTGATGTTATAAATATATAATTTACCCAAAATTTTGAAACATAAACGCAAACCCAAACCCAAAAGTTTGAAACATTTACACATAAACTTAAGCCCAAAAACATATAATTTATCGAAAACATAAATTAGAAACATAACTTTTGTTTTGTTAAGAGTTAGTCTTTAGCCATCCGAAGAAATCATTATAGGGAATTAATTTAGGATACATGGTCCTATTATTAAGAGAACGTGCCACAAAATCTTTTTGTCACAACTTTATCATTGTACATTTTCATTATGTAAACAACTTTCAAAATTAGCACATAACAAAACCCTAAGTCTTGTACTAGGTTACATTTCATGTAATTAGATTTTCATAATTGCAAATTTTTTATAGCTCGTCAATTTAGGCTAATCAATTTGTATATATTGAAGTCTTTTTATAAAATCACTTAAATTATGTACATGGAATCTTCTTTTTGATGTATTTATGCTTAAGGGGATGTCATGGATATTTTTGTTCAGATGGACATGTATCTTAAATTATGTCTTTTTATGTTAATATGTATGCAATTTGACTTGTTTAAAATTTATGAACTTTTGTTTGAAAAAATGTTTCATGTTGAAGACGTAAATTGAATTTGTTTAATTTAAATATGTATGTATAGATATTTTTTAGTTTTTCTTTTTAGACACACACACACACACACAAATTGATTTCTTACTAAATGTACACATTTATGTGCCCACTTGCAGCGAGCATTTTTTATCTCTATCTAGATATTACTTTTCTGTCACATGGCTTCTACTGGTTTAGATCGTAGCATTCATGATAGTCAGGCATCACGAGCATCGTCAGGCCACCATGATACCCCACATAGTTGAGATAGTCATAGACATGAGACTATCTTGAGGATGCTGGGTTTAAAGATGTCAAAACCTGCACCTCTGCAAAGCAAATATGGGATAGAAATCCTAAGAGGGAGGTTTGATGACCTAAGGATGAAAGAAGGAGAAAATATCACTTAGTATAGCTGCAGAATTAAAGAGGTAGTCAATGCTATCCGAGGCGTTGGAGGTGTACTTGAAGAAGAGACAGAGGTAAGTAAAATATTAAGAACCTTACTGCCTGTATATGCTATTAGAGTTTTTTCTATTAAAGAAATGAGAGCAGTTGAAAACAATAAAGTTACTCTAGATAGTCTGATTGGTAGACTGATTTCATTTGAGATGAATAACTTTGAAAATAGTGTCTTACCATCTATAGAATCTACATTTAAATATTCTTTGAAAATAATTAATTCAAGTCATAGACATGCTATTAGAAATTATAGTGACAGTGATAATGAGGATCAAGGACTTGATGAGATTGAAGCACTAATGGCAAGAAGACTACAGTGATGCAAAGGTAAATTACGCTTGTATATTTTAATTGTAAAGAGGGTGGACACTTTGCTACAAGATGTCCTAACAAAAGAAAAGATGACAGAAGTAATGACAAAACATATGAGAAAAAGTTTGATAGAGGTGATAACAGAGATTACCAAAGCAACTGACAATCTGACAAAAGAGATACTCGAGACTACAAGATCAAAGGAAAGAAATCTTGTTACCTAGCTGAGAAAAGAGATGATGATACTGACACCGAATCTAAAGAAGACATTGAGATGGTATTTGTAGCCATGAAGGATGACTCAGATGAAGAAGAAGAAAGGTATGTAGAAACTGCACTCATATCTAAGGTTAGTAAGAATGATGTCCGAATCAAAGATAGTGGTTGCACTCACCACATGACCAGTGATAAGCAAAAGTTTGAAATTTTTGAATACTATAATGGTGGTTCAGTAAGAATGGGTAATGGCACACCTTGTCCATTTGAAGGTAAAGGAACCATAATGTTGATTAACCTGATCAAATGCGAAAATTCTTACTGGGTAAAAGGACTGAATTATAATCTGTTAAGTGTTTCATAGTTGAACAATACAGGTCACCGAGTAGCATTTGAAAATAAGAAGGCAAATATCTTCAATGAATCAGGAAGGTTGATCGGAACTGGTGAGAAGACAAAAGGTAACCTTTTCTATCTTGATGACATTAACACCACTTGTTTAATGGCTAGAAATGAAGACATATGGTTGTGGCACAAAAGATTGTGTCATGTGAATTTTCACAACATGAAAAAGATAAGCAATAAAAGGAATGTCGGAGGCTTACCGAGCATGACAAATCCCGAGTATATTATGTGCAAGAATTGTCAAAAAGGTAACATGACAAAGTCTAGTTTCAAGAGTAAAACCCATACATCTAATGCAATTCTAGAATTAGTCCATACTGATCTATGTGGACCCTTGAGGACAAAGAGTTACTATGGAGATAGGTATTTCATTCTCTTTGTAGATGATTATTCTAGAATGATGATAGTTATGTTCTTAAAAGATAAATCAGAAGCATTCAAGATGTTTAAATGGTATAAGGCTATGGTAGAAAAAAAGTGATAATAAATTGAAATGATTAAGGTCGGATAGAGGAGGGGAATTTATTTCAGATGAGTTCACTAACTATTGCAATGAGCATGGAATTAAAAGACATATTTATGCACTGAGAACACAACAAAAAAATGGAATTGCTGAGAGGAGAAACATATCAATTGTTGACTATGAAAGAACATTGATGATTGAGAAAAACATCACTCAAACTTTCTAGAGGGAAGCTGTCAGTACTGCTAGCTACACATTGAACAAAGTACAATTGAAGAAGGACACAAAGAAGAAACCCTATGAGATCTGGTATGGTTACACACCCAATGTAAGTTACTTCAAAACCTTTGGTAGTCAATGTTATATTTTGAAGGATGATAAAAATGGAAAGCTTGACTCCAAAAGTGATGAAGGTATCTTTCTAGGGTATTCCACCAAAAGCAAGGCCTATAAATGTCTTAACACATCATCTAACAAAATCATTGAAAGTGCAAATGTAAAGATAGATGAATTTGTAGAAAAGAATGATAAGGAAAGAAGAAGAGAACCAGAGGACTAAAACAGGTTTGTTTATACTAAAGAACCTCACACTCTACCCAAGAAAAAGTGTATCGCTCCTGAGCAAAAGAACATTGCACCCGAGAATCAGGTTGCAATTACTAAAAATTAGGAAAATCCTCAAGATGATGTTCCGAGCGATGAATATTAGAACGAAGGTCAAGAAGATGATCAAAATGATGGACAAAGAGCTGAACCAAAACTTGCCAAGTATGTCAGAAGACATCATCCACAAAATCAAATCATAGGAGACAAGAAGGTTGGAATGAGAACAAGAAGTAAGTCACTAAACACTAGATGTTTACTTTGTGATTTTGAGCCTAAATCTGTTAACACTGCACTCTAAAATGAAGAATGGGTAAGTGCTATGAATGAAGAAATAGAACAAATTGAGAAGAACATTACATGGACACTAGTACTAAGACTAGATGACAAGAATGTCATCGGTAGAAAATGGATATCTAGAAACAAGCTGAATGAGAATGGAGAAGTCACAAGAAACAAAGCAAGATTAGTATGCAAGGGGTATGCACAAGAAGAATCTATTGATTATGGAGAAACCTTTGCACCTGTTGCTAGACTAGAAGGAGTTAGAATCTTACTTGCTTATGCTACATTCAAAGGATTCAAGGTATACCAGATGGATGTCAAATCTACATTCCTGAATGGAATACTGGAAGAAGAGGTATACATTGAAAAAATAGAAGGGTTTGTTGATCCAGACAAGAGGAACATGGTATGTAGACTACATAAAGCCTTGTATGGATTGAAATAAGCACCTAGAGCGTGGTATGCAAGACTTCACTCCTATCTCATTAGCATTGATTTTTTAAGAACAAGTGAAAATAGAAATCTGTACTTGAAAGAAGATACCAATGGTAATATTCTGATTGCTGAAATTTTTTTTGATGATATCATTTTTGGGGGAAATGAAATGTTATGAAAATCCTTAGAAATGAAATGAGCAAAGAATTTGAAATGTATATGTTTGGAGAGATCAAATTATTTCTTGGTCTACATATTCTTCAACAAGATGCAGACATATATTTCACTCAGTCCAAATACATCAAGGAAGTGCTGAAGATATTCAAGATGGAAGATTCCAAACCAGTTTGAACACCTATGGCTACCAGATGTAAGCTGAAAAAAGAAGACAAATCAAATGAGGTAAATTAGACCTTGTATAGATCAATGATTGGTAAACTACTGTATGTTGTTCATACCTGACTAGATATAGCACATGCAGTTGGAATAGTTGCAAGATTCTATGCTAATCCTAAAGAATCACATATGACTATTGTCAAGAGAACTCTGAGATATCTGAAGAACACCAAGGACTATGGATTATGGTATAAAAGAGAAGGGAAATTTGAGCTACAAGTCTATACAAATGTTGATTGGGATGGAAACATTGATGACCAAAAAAGCACAACTGGAGGAGCATTCTTCATTGGTGACAGACTTGTCACATGGATAAGCAAGAAGCAAGGATGCATCTCTCAATCTACTAAAGAAGCTGAGTACGTGGCTGTTGTTGCAAATTGCTCCAATATTGCATGGATCAAATAGTTGCTGGAAGGTATGAATATGAAGATTCTTGAACCAGTGATTATCTATTGTGATAATACCAGTGCAATTAACATTTCTAAGAATCCAGTCATGCATGCTAAGAGTAAGCATATTGCTATCAAGTATCACTATCTAAGAGAAAAAGTGCAAGCAAAGGAGGTGATACTGGAATATGTTCAATCAAAGGAACAATTAGCTAATATATTCACCAAGCCATTACCGAAAGATACATTTCAGTACTTGAGACACAGACTAGGGGTCCAACCCTTGTCTATTGGTTAGTAAGACGAATAGGAGGCTGCATCAGCCTACACACAATTAGAAGATCTTTCATGTTGATGCAAGCATCGAGATGAACAACAAAAGATACATTTGTACACAAGTTACAAATCTGCACCGAACACCAGAGACAATGTATTGCTGATGGATAGGGAGATTGAAGGAATTTATTATATAAAGCGATGGAAGATGATATAGAAGAGAATTGGTTGGTATTGTTTTCAAAGGGAGAGATTATCTCATTATCATAAGGGAGAGAGATTAATTATCATAAAGGAGAGATTATCTCATTGATCAGTAAAGATTATATCATTATCCATGAAGAGAAGTTCCTAAGAATCAAAAGGAAGAGTTAATACATATTCAAAGGGAGAGATTGATTACATATGAAATATCCATCTAAGGGAGAGAAGTAACAAAGGGAGAGAGTTCATACAGAGGGAGAGATTGTTGTCAAAGGAAAAATAGATTATTAAGAAGAGGAACAGTCAAGGTAGAGCACATATCAGAATAGAGATAGAAGATGCTACATCTATCTAGTGAAGGGATTGAAGATTGAAGAAAACACCTCGCAAGAAACAAATCTAAGCTATTTGAGCTTACCAAGAACCAGACATTTGTAATAGTTACAATAGGAAAGATTGATGAAATTGTTATATTTCATACTGTATTAGTAATAGTATAGTATGATAATGTAGTGTATTGCCATCAATGCCAAAGGGAGAGATTGATGACATGTAACTGATTGAATGTTTGAAGATGTTAAGTTGATCACCAAAATGCAGAAAGATAATGCAACATTAAATAAGTTAATGGATTGTATTGTCATTGATGTCAACTTGATATAATCTAATCAGTTATAATCAAAGTATGAAAGACTTTAGAGAATCAAAGAGAAAAAAATTCTACTTTCAATAATGCAGAAAAGACAAGCATTCACTGAGTGACTACAAACACCGATGGCTAGTGGAACCTGATGGAGAGAGATCACCGAAATTTAAGTCACAGTGATTCCCGAGAAAATAAACCGATGAGCATTACCAAAGAGTGGATTCACAAGCATTACCAACGGCCAGAATTACAGTGTTAACCGATGAGCAGAACTTTGCAGTGAAGCCCGAAGGACAGACAACCCTGACGAACAGACAACCCCGACGGAGAAGCCTGAGGAGAGCTGGAGTGTTGACTGAAGCTATCAAAGAGTTAAAACACCGAAGTTAACTGGAGTTCTGAAATGAAAAAATATCTAGCTGGAAGAGCTAAATATAGACTTAACTGGTAGTTATCATTGTTTTCATCGACACGATAAAGCCAAAGATAAGTAAAGGATTTAAAGTTGTCTTGTCCAGTTGGCAAGAAGATTTATACAAGATAAAAAAAAATTTATGCTTTAAATTAGGATTGGCTAAGATTGTGGATCATGTTAAGAACAATAAAATCAGGAACATAGAAATGGTGATATCATGTCTATAAAGAGAAAACTTAATTCATTACGAATAAATAGGTGTGAATGAAAAAGAGGATGCTAATGAGAAATTGATGAAGAAAAACTTCATACAGTCCTGATCAATCAAGCTAAGGAAAGAGCTAGAGATTTCTGCGAACACTGAGCAACAAAGCATAGCATCACCGAGTAGAAATAAAAGTGGAGCAAAGGTATTGAAAAATATATTGATCATAATATTTTAATGAGCTTACAATATATCTGAAAATCTGAAAGTATAAGTTGTATATGTGAATAGATCATACTATTTCAGTTTAACCATTGATTCAGAAAGTCTCTTAACCAAGAAGGATTTAAAGATCCTTTCTATATTGAGATACATCCCAAGGAGTATCAAAAATTTTGATCACGAAGATAGCATGAGATGCCAGATACAATTTGAAAAACCAGAAGAGTTTGGACAAGGAAGTTAACATAGAGATGCCTGATATCAAGTGACAAACTAATCTTTTAAATCCTCTAACAAGGTCACACCTAACAGTGTGTTTGTAACCTTTAGCAGGGTTGGCTCTTCACTGAGATAACTTCAGAAGAGTGAAAATTTTGGGTTACCAGTCCCAAGTGGTTTTTCCCTTAACATGGTTTCCATGTTAAAAATCCATGTGTCAATGTGTTTATGAGTCATTACTTTAGTGTTTTGCATTACATGTATAGCTAATCTGGATAGATCGATATACTCTAAGTAATTTACCATCATTTGGTAAATTGAAAGATTGCTATTCGGTAAACTAAAAGAATAAGGTTTAACAGAGCACTCTGAGTAGTAGTTATTTGATAAGTATATTTGAAGGCATTCATCTTATAGGACTAAAGATAACTAGAGGCTTAATATTGTGGTACTAAGTTTTTGGGTTAATTAATTGGAATATTTTTGTGGTCACTGATTCACCCCCCCTCTCAGTTATTACTAACAATTGGTATCAGAGCTTGTGTGCTTAGAAAGGGATTTTAACAACTCAAGAAAAGGATCACAAGATGTACAAACGAGATGTGCCCAAGTTGAACAAATAAAACTTTGCATCATGGAAAAGCAGAATAAGACTCCACCTATCAGGTATTGGTAATGATGTTACTCAACACCTTGATACTCAATATGTGTTTTCTATAGGACCTCACTCTCTTCATAAATTGAGAGAAAAGCATGAGCATAATTGCATGATGATAGAACATGCCTCATCACTATCTGATGCCTAGTTTGAAGATGTGAAAACTTGCACCTCTGCAAAGAAAATGTGGGATAAGTTGAAGCTGGTATATGGAGGAGATGCTAATGTACTAAGAGCCAAGGCAAAAAGCCTAAGAGGGAGGTTTGATGACCTAAGGATGAAAGAATGAGAAAATATCACTCAGTATAGCTGCAGAATTAAAGAAGTAGTCAATGCTATCCGAGGAGTTAGAGGTGTACTTGAAGAGGAGACAATGGTAATTAAAATCTTAAGAACCTTACTGCCTGTATATGCTACTAGAGTTTTTACTATTCAAGAAATGAGAGCAGTTGCAAAAAATAAAGTTACTCTAGATAGTCTGATTGGTAGACTGATTTCATTTGAGATGAATAATTTTGATAATAGTGTCTTACCATCTATAGAATCTGCATTTAAATCTTCTTTGAAAATAAGTAAGTCAATTCATAGAAATGCTATTAGGAATGATAGTGACAGTGATAATGAGGATCAAGGACTTGATGAGATTGAAGCACTAATGGAAAGAAGACTACAGAGAGGCAAATGTAGATACAAAGGTAAATTACCGCTTGTATGTTTTAATTGTAAAGAGGTTGGACACTTTGCTGCAAGATGTCCTAACAGAAGAAAAGATGATAGAAGTAATGATAGAACATATGAGAAAAATTTTGATAGAGGTGATAATAGAGATTACCGAAGCAACCGACAATCTGACAAAAGAGATACCGAAGACTATAATGACAAAGGAAAGAATTTTTTTTACCTAGCTTAGAAAAGAGGTGATGATACTTGTAAGGAAACTCAAGTGCGGAAATAGCTTCCTACGCTAATCTCTATAGGAAAGTATTGTGCAAATTCTTTTAAATCCTTACAATTACAGATTCGTTAACTACTTTAACAAAGATATTGCAACCACA
>MU227808.1:1515378-1539743 GCA_018584345.1 Thuja plicata | reverse complement strand
TTGACCCATCACATCCAAAGTTGCTCACACATGTGTGAGAAAAGTTGGCCTCTTGCATGGCTTATGTGTCCCTTATGTGGCACCTATGTGGATGCCACATGAGCTCCACCTCATCCAAGCCCTCTCTTTCCTCCAAAAACTCTATAAATAGAGGTCTTTCTCAAGAGCAAACCATCTCTCATTTTATGCATTGTTATCATGCTAGTTTGGTTCTAGAGCAATTTAGCATTTTCATAGAAATTGTAGTCTTAGTTCATGTTATTTCATTATCGAATCTAGATATCACATCTTAGGTTTATAATGGAATGAATCTTAGATAGTTTTTGTTCATCTTGCATATTAATCTTAGTATAGCTTTTGCATATATTACATCATTTGTGATGGCTTTGAAACAAGTTCCTCATACTTGTTCTTGAAGCTCTTCACTCTCTTAGCTTGCATTATTAATCAAATAGTGGGATTAAGTTATTGTGTTGGGAGAGCACACCCACAATAATCTCTAAGAGCAAATCAACAAGGCATTGGGTGCCCTTGTTTAGCTCATCAGAGGTTGTGGTGAAAGTCTTTGTTTTAGATTTCATTTTAAACATGCTAACTCTTTGAATCTTGTTTCTAATGACTAACCTTGATGTTTGTATATTTTATTGTTGTCCCTTGCAGGTATACTTTTATCACATACAGGTTCTTCTTCAACATTGACCAGTTGCTCTTCGATAAGTTTCGTATGACCTTTCATTTGGTCATCCCTTTTACGATCATATTTCCTTTTTCTAGTCCTTTTATTTCCCATTGCTTAAATAAAAGCAATTTTTTTTTTCTTGAATCCTTCTTGATTAAAAAAATTGCAAAGTCACACTCCTCCAGTCACAAAATGCCTTTGTAGCTTCCTCTAAAAAATGCCTCCTAGCTTCAAAAACCCTTATATATTCTGAAATAAGGATTTAATTTTGCAATTGATATTTGTTTTTTTTTTAAATAACTTTTATATATACCCTTCAAATTGAAAGGGTGGGTCACCCACGCAACCGCTTGTGCATGGCCAACCACCAAGGGGACTCGGCCCAGTCTAACTCAGCCGAGTGTGCCTAGGTGGCATCCCATGTTGGCAGCAAAACCTCCAAAAACACATCAAATCAACAAGTTTGCACTTCTACTAGTTTTTCCTTTGCTCAAACTAAACAATATCAAAAAACTAAAAGTACTCTTTTCTAGATCTCGGAACTATGATTATTGGCATATAAATTTTATATTGTTTCGACTACAAAACATTGAACAAATTTGTTAAAAACAACATGTAGGTTATTAAAGCTTTCAGAAGTCGTTGATTCGGATAATATAAAAAAATTCTAAATCAATTCAATTTTTTTTTTAAATCATAGATAACACTAGAGAAGAGAGTCTTATTCAATAATATGTAATTTATTTGGTTTTTGATATAATTTTGATAGGGGAAAAATGGCAGGAGACAAAAACTGTTGATTTCAAGTAAGTTCGACTTTGAATACTTATAACGGAAAAACTATACATCGAAAACACTTTTTTTTTCTACACTAGCTATACATGTCATCTAAAACATATTCTAAAATTGGAGGAAAAACCAATATTTTACTTATAATGATTTGGCGGGAAGTAAACTCCCTGATTTATAGTATTTTTCATGAAATAAAAAATAGACCTAAATATTTCAAAAAACATATTATTTTTGGTTCAATTTAATTTTTTTGTATAGGAATATAATTCATCCTATTTCACACATTTGATCAATTTACATCATCTTCAAATTCTCAACATAAATGTGACTTTTATGCCCTTGAAATTTTACAGTTTTTGTGTTGTTAACCTTTTCCTTTGTAAAAGCATGACATATTATTGTGCTTTTACCCAATGTCCTGAGAATACGAGGAAACCAAATCCAAAGTCCATTTTTACATATACTCTTGAGAATAAATATCTATCATAAATGCACAGGAATAGGGAAAAACATGTGCAATTCTGATAATTCATGAGCAAAAATAGGAAAAAATGTATAGGATTGCTAGAATGGATGCACAAAAATGGAGCCAGATACAAATGCGCAGAAAATGGTAATGAATGCATAGGAGAAATGGATAAATATGTACAAACAAGGATCATATGCACTTGGCATAAATGGATGTATGAGTAGGGGCAAAAAACATTTGCGCAATTCTACCCAGTTGAATGAAAAACATAAAATTACAAGTATTGACTCCAACGTACAGTATAATGAAAGTTCTCTCCACACCGCGGAGTACCGAATACACTGTGTCGAGGTCAATTACACTTAATTGAATCTATAAACATCATATAAATGAAATATAGTAACTTAAAATATAACATGAGCATATAAAGTAGTAAAAGAGAGAAATAGGGAAGGAGGTGTGATCCATATCACACTGAGTCTGTCGATCGAGTCCATCACCTATAAATCGGTCCCCAACAGTGAATGGTCATACCATCTGACCTTGTGGAACCCTCAGGCCCACCCCAGTGTGCTCACACATGTACTCACATGACCTAAATAGGAATTCAAGCATACTAGGGAATGTAAGTATACACTCGCGCCAATCAACGCAATCAAATGTCGATAGTCAATCAGGGATAACTTTAAGAAACCCCCTCCTAGGAAAAAGTGTAAAATCATGGTGAATCGTACATTAATTTAGGGTAAAAAAATTTATTGATGATGGCAAATTTTTTTCCAAATTAGGAAAATAATATAAAGGCGTAGGTGATTTTTTCCTTGCCGAATGCAAATTCCATAAAATCCTGGCGAATTATAAATTAATGTGGGGAAAAATATATAATATATGAGGTGAATTATTTTCTTGTGAAGGTAAAAAAAATATTTGTACTGACGATTTTTATGTGTCATTTGAAAATATATTTAATTTATTGGCTAATCTATTGTTAATTATGGGAAAAATAAATATTTTATTTGGTGATTTTCAAAAGATGGGACTCATCAATGTGTCATGTGGGCCAATGCCAACTAATATTAAATGTCTTATTTGAGGTCGTTTGATTATCCTAGATCAATGGCTTTAGTTTAATTTTGGCCCAATTTTGTGAAGGAAACAGAGTTTTCCAGGAAGTCACCCAAATAATGACACGTAACATTGTAATTAATGCAACGTCCAGCGAATGTCACTTTTATTTATTGTGAATATAATTGATCACACATTGGAAACATAACCTAATTAGATATTGTTAAATATATTATTTGAGACCATTTGATCATCCTAGATCAATGGCTGAAATTTAATTTCGGGCTGAATTTCAGAAGGAAACCAACTTCTGCAGGAAGTCACCAGAATGATGACACGTATCAAGCCTTAAAAAGTGCACCGTAACTATGATCATTGATTACTACTGGTTATTTGTTGACGTGGATGGTGTATAGTGCAACTGCAACTTGTAACTCGTAACTCAAAAATAAATAAATGCTTTGTTAGTGACATTCTTTAATTTCCATCTTTAACTGTCAATAGTACACATACATTTATGAGAAAGATTTACATTTAGATATGAAAGATTAAGGACACTTGATTTAAATCTCTCACACACATAATACACATAATGTATCTATGGAAATTGCATTAAATATGATTAAACAAAGAATAATTATTAATTGCTAAGTATCTGTGATCACTACTATCAATCAAGGGGTTGGGGCTATTTATAGACAATCTAGTTTCTTTCTTCTTCATTTTGCTTTTGGTAGATTAAGAGTTAGAGCTATCGGTGGTAGAAATTATGCCTCTGATTTTAAGGTTTAGGTTTTTAGGTCTTTAGGCTTTCGAGAATTAAAGATGGATACACCAATCCATTTGAGATGCACATCCCCAGATGACCAGAGGTCCTTTTTGGGCAATGTCTCGGAAGAAATCCTCACTTCCGTTTGTAGGGAGGTTGGTGGCGACGCTTTTATAAATTCTACTGTGTTGATGTTATTGGGTCGAGAGTTCCTTGAGAATGTCGACAAATACCACGTCTACAAAGACATTACGTCTCTCCTCGACCTCAGAGGATAGAAGGTGGATATGTTGATACTGTTGAGGAAGGTTTTTAAGCAGATTTTCCTGAAGGATGATGTCAATGTTGTTGTTAATTTGGAATTAGGGGTGGGGATCCCTTAGCCAAGAGATATACATAAGCTATTGGTGTCGGGAAGAAATGTGGCGAGACAACCCTTTCTGTTGAACCTCAATGATGAGCAACTAACGCGACACAAGAAATGGGCACGACTTGGGAGGGATTTTCTTTGGAAATGGTTTTACCTTGATGAATTCGATGAGTCAGACTATACATGGCTTGACAAATTCTCAGAGATTATCCTCTCTGGAAAATTCTACTCAGACAAAAGGGAAGATGAAGATCCTTGATTTCCTATTTTACCCATTCTTGTTACCCTACATTTTTGACAATGGACATGCAAAGTTTCACTTTTTTTTAATACCGATAAGAAGTTGCCTAGTAGGTTTCTATTTTTATTGTACGATGTAATTTTTTGAAAAAAAAAATAATAAAAATTTTCCAAGTTCGTTTCAATTTTCTTTTTATGGGTACAAAAAATGATTCTTAGACTTATCTGTGATTATAATATTTTAATTAGTTTCTTTACATTTGTATTAGACATTTATGTATATGCTTAAGTGTTTGATTAGTACTTCCATTTTTTAAATCTGAAGACTGAGATTCTAAATTTTTAAAACGATTAAGTTTCTTTATCAGTCTAGAGCAAGTTTCTATTTTTAATTTGCCAATGTGTCATATCAATGTGTGATTTTAAGATAGAAATAATTGAATTAAAATCTAAATCCGACTACACTATAAAACTAAACATTTAATAACATTTAATAAATGTAATAACTAATAAGCTGAAGTTGTAATTTAAAATGATTAAGTGACACTCACACATGACCTAGTGACATCAAATGACAAGCCAAAAGTTAATGGGACCTGCGATAGTGTGCCAATGCCAGCGACCGTTGGATGAGCACAGATCAACGATGTGCGGTGTATTTCGGGTTGAAAGGGAAAAGAAACCCCATTTTTTCAAACCTATTCCAAAATAATGTAAATGAACTCAAAATCATAGATTCATAGAATAAGTATCACTTACCTTTGCCTCAAATTAAAATGCAGCAATGCAGTCGTGACTCGCCAATGCAGTATTGAGTATACAGTTGCACTCAATAGTCTGAAACTTCACTACGATCAAATATAGAGATATCATAGAGATATCAGAATATTTTTATACTAATCCTTATTCAAAAAATTTGGCGGGAGGTATTAGGTATACAAATATTTGGCGAAGCCCGCATAATTATAACACGTCTTTTGTTTTTTCTAAGGTGATTATGGGTTGTCCAATACCTTCGCATGATTAATAAAGTTGGCTAAATTATGTCAGTTAGAGACATGCATCCGTAAAATGTCAGGCAAATATAGGCCGCCAATTTGGGGTTTCTTAGAAATTATAGGCGAGTGTTTTAAATTTATGGGGACCAAAATTTATATTCCATTGGCGATAATCTGTAAGAAATGGAAAAATTAAATAAACCGATGGGCAATGGGCTTGAG
This sequence comes from Thuja plicata, assembly GCA_018584345.1. Taxonomy (NCBI): domain Eukaryota; kingdom Viridiplantae; phylum Streptophyta; class Pinopsida; order Cupressales; family Cupressaceae; genus Thuja; species Thuja plicata. The sequence goes on along the minus strand of MU227808.1, from coordinate 1,534,139 downwards.
CTTTGGACCCAATATTAATAAATGTCAGGCGATAGGGTCAATCCAATGTGTGAAAAATATTTGCCAATTCTGAGGTCACCGACATGTGACATTCGCCAAATGATGAATAATTGCCACTAAACTTTTTGTTGTAGTCAATAACACATGGAGTATACTCAACATGCAGACCAATGTCCAAACATAAATTAAACAATGCAACAAAACCACAATACATTAGGGTAATACTCACTAAGTACTACTGGACAAAGACAGGACAATACTAAGCATAGGGAGTATGATGTCCATGCAAGACACCCATGGCTACATGATCATGCTATGATGTTTTGCAAATCCAATATCTCTATTTACCTGCTTGGGCCAATAATGACAATCAGGGATTCACTAACACCACCTACCCGTTTAGGTCACTCACGAAAATAGGGGATTCAATGGTGTTCCATACCTGCATAGGCCAAGTTTGACAACCGGGGATTCATTACCCGCACAAGCCAAGATTGACAACTAGGGATTCAATATCCGTTAATCTTAGTAGTATAATTATCGATTCATTTCTTATGTTTTTACTTGTTAAGAACTCCTTGACATGTTCTATATCATCACTTAAGGGTCATGGTACATGTAAGGAGCTACTCCCCATACCTACTCAAGGCGCCTAGTCCTAAGACTCAACTTCACAATGAAGGAGACCATGAAATCAAGGTTCATCTACTCGGTCTACACTAAGGACAAAAATAACAAGCTTTTCCACTTGGTCTACACCAAGGACATGGTTAACAGTGACTAGTCTACTCAATCTACACCGAGGACACAAATATAAACACTCATCTTCTTGGTCTACACCAAGGATGTGGGTAATATGAATTATCTACTTGGTATACACCAAGGACATGAATAAAAAAATAATCATCAAGTAATCAAAGAAATAATAGGAGGACAATTTGAAATTCCCAAAATACTCAAGGCATAAAAACTGAGCAAACACAACACAAGGTGCAACTATCACATTTCTCAATTGGCCACTTTTCCAAGAGCACGAATTCTAACGAAATATGTTAGATTTTTCTAGAATACGAGGATGGTTCACAAAGCCCTAAATGCACAAAAAACCCAAATTATGACAATAATTGGAAAAGAGTAAGAATCATCAATTTTGTAGTAAATAGGTGAGTTCAAATCATGATAATTATCACCCAAAATTTCTTCTATTCATTCTGATCACACGATACTACCACAATCATGGAATAAATCCAAGGTCAACATTACAAAAATGCCAAACATGGCGATAGACAAATCTTGAGATCATGAAAATCAAGGTGCTCACTAAAATGACCGAAAATGAAATTCAAAATCTTATGATAAAATTAAAACTTTTTAGTTCTTAGGATACCACTAACCCAAAAATGCAATAAAATTCCGACTATAACTTTGTGGGAGAAAACAGACAACCTAACGACACTAAATTTACAATAAAAAATCAAATACTCGTACAAGCCCAATCAGACATTAAAAGAAATACAAAATGTGGGGAAAACATGATAATCACCCCACTAAAATATTACAAACAAGAATCAACTAAAAATTTGAGAAACAAATTAAATACAAGAAGCCCTACCTCTCAAACATGCAAAAAACTAGAATTGAGAAGTAAAAATTGATGCTCAGCGCATGTGGATGAAACTCTTGAAAAATTGTAGAAATATTGCCATGGTTTCAACAAGCTAGTGCCCACAAAAATGAGACACCTAATACATTCCCAATGAATTGAAATCAAATTTCTCTAGCTGGAATGTTTTTGGATATGATTGTGTGTATGTTTTTTACCTGGAGAAAATTCACAAACTCACAAAGTGAAAAGTGAATAAAACTTCCCTTTCAAACATATAAAAGACCTTTCCAAATAGGAAATCTCTCCAAATTAAATAAATCAAATAAATATTAAATCACTTAAACTACCAAAAGGGCCTAGAGGAGATAATAAATTAAATTAAATTTCAATAATAGGACTACGCCAAATGATGACGATAATTAGTCAATAATGAAATTAATATCAATCATCATATATTATAATATACTATGATTGAGACTATAATATAATGCCTAAATGCATGTAAATAGATATTGGGTAACACATTATGCATTGCAATCTAGACTCTTTCCTACACAACGGCCAAAAGGTAATAATACAAATCAGATACATCATTCCATCCAAGAACAATATTGGCTTAGTATGTAAAATGGTCAATGTGACTATCAGCAGGGGTCAGACATGCTCAAACCTATAGCTTAGGTGGAGTCAATGTCTAGTACATGTTCACTAAAACATGCACACATCAAGTGCAGTTGTTCATAGTATATATAGACAAATCACAACATATAATAATCAAAGTACGCCTAATAGAAATAGACGCTCTAGTAGCATAATCGCTTGTATGTATTAGAATATTACAACAATGGTCATTCCATTTTTAATATACAATGTAAATCATAATTAATTATCTTAGTTAACTTAAAACATTTAAATAATCATTTACAACAATCTGAGCATATAAGAGTGAAGCTCTAAATACACATCCATCCACATGATAAAGTATAATACCATTAAAATTCAGTAACAACGTGATAACATAATCAATGTTTCTCAAATACAAAATACAATAGAGATCATCATAAAGCATCATGTCACATCATAGTATAATCATCATGCAAATATGATCAAAATGGTGAGCACAATTAAGGCTAACATCTACATCAACAATGATACTGGTAAAACCAAAATAATGTATTGTAACCAAATGCATCATACAATGTCAAGATCTTATCACTTCATACGAATAGTCACAAGAAGAAAAGAGTCTAGCTCAAATAAAAATAACACACAATAGAATGCAATCATGGGAGGCACTACAAAGGATGTGAAGTAGGTTGTGTGTGATTGAGCCTTTTGGAGAGATAAGGTTGATTTTTATTTGTATTTTATAGAATAGACATTCCATTAGATAAATACTATGGTTTTAATTTTTATTCTTGGAGAATGAAAATCTAAATGTAGGTGATGAATAAGGATTTGTGGGGAATAGTAAGTGGAAAAGAAAAAAACACCTACAAATGCATCTAAATTGTTGGATTGGATCAATAGAGATGATAAATCCAAGATTATTATATTGTTCTTTCTCTTTCAAACTTTGAACTCCATCATATAAATTTAGATGAATCATTTGCACATGTTTGGGATAATCTGAAAAACTTGTTTGGAGTTAAAACAGGTAATGCAAAGTTTTATTTAAAGCTTCAATCATTTAGGTTCAAAATGGAAGATGAAATCACAGTGTCAAACCATATAAGAGACTTGAGATCTCTCATTAGGCAGCTAGTAGAGGTTAAGCGTCTAGTAGATGATTATGATACTAAGGCCATCCTAATAAGCATCTTGCCTTCAAAATACAACAATGTCATTTTTACACTCTGTCAAATCACTTCACAAAGTCTAGATTATATGGTTTTGGCTCTTATAGAAGAAGAAAAGAGGAAAAAAAGATACAAAAGATCTTCAGTTATATAACTTACTATATGTATGGAGAAATAGAAAGTGGTCAAGTAAAAATAATATATACAATGCATGTTTCTATTGTAAGAGAAAGGGATACACAATAAAGTTTGTGAAACTCGAGCTAGTGATCTTCTTAAAGGGAATCTAAAAAATGAATTAGATGTAGGAAAATTTTCTTGAATTGAGGAGGAGGATACATTAGATGGTGAAGTAGTCATTAATGATTCTCACTCTCCTCTTAATAAAAGATTTGTGCTTTAAACCTTCATCTTGGAGGTTGGAGGCACTAAAGAATGGAGTAATCCCTAACATCTTAAGTTGGCTTCTCAGTTTGAGATGGTTCTTGTATGAGAAGCATTTTTGGATTTTATTTCATGCTTTTTTATGATGGTTGAAATTGGATCAGCCTATTTTAAAACCTAATCAAGCCCAACCATAAGCCCTAGATTCACAAAAACTAGGCAAAATCGTACCATTAGAGAACTTCCTCATGAATACAAATATGAAATAAACAAAACAAATATAGAAAATGTACTCAAGAGATACTAGAATCAATTGTCCTATTATCTTTTAAAATCTTGTAATAGAAATGTTTGGTACTCTAAGATTTGTTAGCACATGCACAAGAGGCTATGGAAGAATTGAGTATTGTTGATTGATGAAAATTAGTCACGCTACAAAAATGATGATGATGATGATGATGATGATGATGATGACGATGATGATGATGATGATGATGATGATGATAGTGATGATGATGATGGTGATGATGATGATGATGATGATGATGATGATGATGATGATGATGATGATGATGTCATTTTAGCAATGGGCTCTCAAAGATCACAAGTATGCAAGGGTATAAGTTCTCTGAAAGCTAATATGATCACAAAATCATTAGATAACATAGAATAACATAAGGATAAAGTAGCATAGGGGTCCAAATGAGAGGATAAAGTCTTTTTTTATACAAGTCCTCATGAAAATAAAGGGCTAGGATTAAAAGGTGGTAAATGAGTGGTTAGGATGAAAGAGTAGGTAGGAAATATTGTGAATAAAGGAGATTAAGAGGTGAAAGAAGATGAGTGGTTGAGATGAAGTGGTAGGTAGAGGATATTGACTTTCCATAATATCTAGACATACATGAAGGTGGAAAAGTCAAATAAAAAGATAAGTGTTATTTGTCACAAGGCTAAAATTTGATGAGTTGATCCATGTGAGTGAAGATGATTGGTCGGATTAGAAAGAAGAGAACACTAAATTTATAAAATAAAGAAAGGTATTTATTTCATAAATAGTTGAAAAGGGAGGTATAAATGGATAATTAAATAAATGAGGATTTATTTAATTATAGGACAAAAAAGGCTAATGAATTAGATAGATAAATAAAAAAGAGCATTTATTTAAATAATAGAATAGGATAATGAATTAATTAAATAAATAAAAATATTTATTTAATTAATATATTAATTTACTTTTCATGAGGACATTTTTAGGTGTCTACATTTTCTTTTTGCCTCTTTTATTGTTGCTGACAAATTTTAAGAATACGTGTATTGTGAAGGTTATGATTTGGAGACAGGTTTGTGGTTTAGTGAAAAGCTCAAGTATGGATGGTTGTCTAAATAGTTCACAAGACTATGATTGAAAATTGTCACACTTCTTACGGTCAACAAATGTTTTGGAGGATTTTTATCTAGTATAATTTGGTGTCTGTGATACAAGAGTTTACGACTAAGAGATTAAGGATTCAGGTCAGGGATACACCTTTATGAGGGTCATGAGGAAACTTGGGAGAGCTCCACTTGACCAAATATTTGGTTCTTCAAAGAGATATCTACTCAAAAATATGTATTCATTTATATAATAAAAAAATGTTTTTTGTGTAAGCCTTAAAGGGGGTCCCTAGGACAAGGTGTTTTTTTATGTTTTTAGGATCAATGCAATAAGGGGGGAAATTTTGGCGTATGTTAGTGTTACATTAGCTATAATTTATGAAATTATTATATTGCATTCTTTTTTGTATAAATTAATACACATTCAATGAATGAGAACATCAATTTTTGTACCCACTGACAACCAATATTTTTCAACAAAAGATTTTTTCCCGTATTCAATTTCATGTGAGGCCTTGAGAGTCGACCACTAAAACTATAATATTGGTTTATTAGATCATTTTAAATACTTTATCTTCTTTATTATGCTCTTACCAATATTTGGTGATGCATGTTTCAAATTCTACTCATGTTTCTTACCATTCTTTCATCCAAAGTTATTTATTGACTATAATAGTTGTTATATAGTTCATTATACCACATTCTTATCTTTAAACTAACTCTTTTTTCTAGTAGAATCAATGGCACTTGCAATGGTAGATATAACATGGTTAAACAATTCATCTTTTTTATTTGGTTTCACAAAAATGCCTAACGCTTTCATTAATTTTCTCATTTTCCACATTCTCATCAATTGAGTCATAAGTTGACATCAAGAAATAACATTTCAATAAAAAATTATTGGTATAATGTATTTCTTAAGTTCTTATTTGTATCCAAGAAATCTTACGAGGAAGATTATCCAAAACATTATTTTTTATTTTAAAAAATAATTTTCATTTTCAACAACACAAGGATTTTTATTTTCACCACATTCAGAAGAATTTTTATTTTCAACAAGGGGAGGATTTTTATCTTCACCAAGACAGGGAATTTCATTTTTAATGTCTCTTTGTAAAACTTTGTTAGGAATAAAATCAATGTCAACATTGGTATATATAGCTTCCAATATACCATTATAACGAGTATCATCCAGATAATCACATTTTCCATATCATTCAAAGGTGGATTTGATGATGTAATAGGAATTATGTCTATTGTCACATTCTCTATATCATTGAAAGTTAGATTCAAAGACATACTTGGATTAGTATCTATAATTGTATTATCTTCAAAATTCACCTCTTGTATGTTTGCATCATCTACATCCATCCTATCCTCCATGGTATCTTTATTTTTTGTCTCTTCAATTGTCAGAGATCCAAATGCCTCATTATTTTTCATTTGTCAAATCCTCGTTCTTTTATCTCTTTGTCGCTTTGACTCCTCTATATCTGCTTTGATTTCCTCGAAGATCATAACCCTCATTTCTTTATTCTTTTGGCAATGTTTAGATCCCATGATTGACAAGTTATGAAGTATAATTAAATTCAATAATAAAATGCTCCCAATGATTGACTCCTTCCAAAATTCTCCCAATGATTAACTCCTTCCAAAATTGAATAGAATGTTGCACCAACAAGACAAGAATCAATTAAGAAATACACCGAATGTCATTTTTGATTGTACAAAAGCATGTGATGATGCAATAAATTTAAATGGCTATAGCACAACAAGAAAAATTTAAAAAAGGTAGAAAAATGAAACAGGATCCTATTTGCTTTTCTATCCATTATAATCTGTAAAAAAAGGAAGCGGGATCCCATTTCATAAAATTTGAATTTCTAGCTCAATCTTGGTATTGGATTTGGGTTTGGAAAGAGGCTTGGGAAGTCAAACCATAGTTTTGGACCTAGTTTGACTTCCATTTTGAAGGCCATGTTAGTGTCCATACAAAATAGGAACTTTAGACATATATTTGAAGACATTTTCTATAAAATTTCTTGATGAAATTAAAACCCATTATAGATAATATTATGTAGATTTCAATTCTATAATTTTTTAATCGAATACTTTTTTTTTATTTTTCAATTAATTTGTAATGAGATGGGTCATAAAGTTGAAATAACAAGTTTTATTATTATTTTAATATAAACTTAACTTTGATGGGTCCTTGAAGGGCAACCCGGGAGCTTCAGGGCTAGGTTTCATCCTGTGAGACTCAAATTTGAATGTGGTAAAAGCTGCATGCGCGAAAATTCCTAATGGCTCTGACAACATAGCAAAATCTTGGGCTCTTTTCATGGGTTTATCTCTAGCTATCACACTTGGTATTCAATACATTCACATTGAGGGGGACTCCCAAATCATCACATCAACTCTCTCCATCCAATGTTCTCCCAGTTGGGAAATCTAGTATATTCTTTAGGATGCAAGGAAATTGCTCTCTCATTTCTTAGAATTCAAAGTCTCCCATTGCTACAGGGAGGCAAATGGTTTTGCATATTGGCTTGCTAATAAAGGGGTCAACTTGGTTAGTGGCTCTCTTCTATGGGATAAGGACACATTAATGAGTTCCCTAACATCTGAATCGGGGCATGCTTGGGCAAAGAAAGAAGTCACCTTGGATGATAAATTTTACCCAACTTAATTTGTTCGAGGTGTCCACGTGGTCTCGTGTCCAATCAGTGGATATGCCCATCTCACCTGAATTCACATCATGACATCGTAACACACTTGATAACAGGATCTCCTCCTAATTTGGTGCATTGGAAATGTACACACCCTTTTCTGCACATTATGGAACTCGAGTTCCTGATGTCACTCTAGAATGCATGGTGGTACATTATTACAAGTTTTTCACATGGCTTTGTACTTTGTCAGTGTTGTGTATTCATTTCCATGCTGAGGTGGTTCATTGGGTTGTGGTCACTTGGTTGTCGAGACATCACAGATAGATGGATACCTCACCACTCATGGGAATGGTTGGAAACCTCATTTATTAATCTTCGTGGCCTCCATTATATAACCCAAAGCTAATCAAATGACTGTCATTCAATTTTATTAGGGCTTTGGTCTTAAGCTCTCTAGGTTATCTCTTCTCCTGTGTTGTTTTATCCAGGTTTAGTTACAGGCTGCTATGGACTATAGAGCCTTAAACCTATGCCTTTGGCTTCCCATGCATGACTGGGAGTGCCCAATCCTGGATGACTATATGTCTCGCCATATGGGGGTCACTTTCAACTCACTGCCAGACACCGTGGTGGATGTTGTTCGGAGGGTTATTGGGGAAAGTGTCAAGTTCGCGTCTTCCACTTGGAGCATCTACCATTCATAGGTTTTATCACTTTACCTTTTAATTTTTTATGATATGACGCAGGACTATATACCTTTCATGATGTCTGCGAAAGTGGTTAAGAAGGATTTCACTTTGGCTGAGGATATTCACAGAGCAATTATGGGGTATGGCCTTCAGGACTTGCAAGCATGGGTCTGCGGCCTCTTTCCACCAAGCAGGCTGGACAAAGATGTAAATTTCATCAAGTTGTATGACACTTTCAAGATTGGCATGACAGATAGAGACTCGGCTTCCTTCAGACAAAGCACGACTAATCTGGTCAAGTTTATTCCAGCGTCCACCTTGGCGGATGCCTACACCCTATTTGATAGCATGGTGGCTATTATGGAATTCTCAAAAGATGAGGTATTGGATGCTTCCTCTCCTTCACACAACCAGGATCCTATGGAATCTCACTTGGCCAACCCAGATTGGTGTCATCTAAACACATTTGTAAGTGTCCCTGCTACTGCCATGGCTTGTTTAAGCCCAAGGGTTGAATGCTGCATGGGATTTAATAATTTTTTTTTGGTTTTTGGGCGTCCTTGGTCAATATTTTCTAGGATTTAATTCCTGCATGGCCATTTCTATCTGTGTATAGATAAGCCTCTCACTAGGTTTTTTGCAATATGGGGATTCTGTAGGGATTTTTTTGACCCGTCCATAATAGTTTTTATCTGTACATAGAATATGTATAGTGGGGGTAAGGTCTTATGGTTAGGATTATTTTTTCTATGGGGTATGATCCCATTTATTGTCATATGTATGTAAGGAGACAAAGATTTTTACATGGTCTCGTCTTCTTAGTTTAATTCTGGTAGTATGTTGGCAAGGATGTGAGGTTTTCTTACTACTTCTTTCCTCCCGGAGCCCTTCCAAAGTAGTCTTTTAATAAAATTATAATGGACTTGTCCATTTTTCCCTATAAAAAAAAATTCCTTTTTTAAAATAAACATTATATGAAAATAGACTATAGACAATTATTTTCACTTTGAGAAAAATACAAAAAATGATAAGTTTAGGTGAACTTATGCTTGTTGTACATCAGGAGTTTTAAAAACAACAACTATGTCTAATAAAAAATGAATTAAAAATGGCACGCTTATGGGCCTTTGAGGGATAATCCTCTTCATCCTAAGGAGAAGAGAAATACATGGATACCTCCAAACAGAGGGTGGACAAAATTTAATATTGACGACACCTCTCGGGGAAATCTAAGCAAATCAAGAGATGGCTATGTTGCTAGGGATGAGATTGGAAACATATTGATTATTGGAGTGAAAAATCTCTGAATTGGCACTAACAATAAAGCTGAGAGATTAGTGGAAATACATGCGATTCGAATGGCAAAAACCATGGGTGTAAGGAAGTTACATTTTGAAGGCGATTCACAAATCATAATTAATGGAGAATTAGAAACATGGCATTTGAATAAGTACATTCACATAATTAAAACTTTATTAAGTGATTTTGAGGAATTGAAATTATCACATGTTCTCAGAGAAGCAAATGAGGTTGTTGAAAAACTATCCAAGTTTGGGGTGTCTTTACTGGATCAGAATGATGGAGAGCTCCAAGAGGATTATAGGGGACTCAATTTGGAGAAATAAAACTAATGTTTAGTGGTATCATAAGGGGCAAGTGTTATTTATCTGAATGGTGTCACTGTCAACTTTAAAACAATGAAATTTCCCCTGCTGATGAAGGACTGAAAATACATTGGAATTCTATGCTAACGTGTTGTGATGAGATGTATGCATCATCATGACACTCTAAAGCCAATGCCAAGGGTCTCAATTTGGGGTGGAGATCTAGTCCTTTCTAGAATAATCTAGAAATTTTTTTTTCCTTAAAAAGATATATTTTTTGAGTTGCTCTGGTGAAAGCGACATTTGGTAGGGTGTGAATGTGGAAAAACAAGCATGGAAGCCAAACTTTCCCTTAACTCCCCTAACCGATTGCCTAGATTCAGAGTTGAGATCATAATTCGGAGGCTAGGAGTGTTTTCAATTTCAACGATGACAATTTCTGGGGTTGCATCATGAAATTGCTCATGGAGGAATTTTTAAACACAGATTTATGGCCAAGAGATAACCTAGACAATTCATCCCTATTTTTGGCATGGGCATTACAGATGGGTAGCTAGGAGGAAGCATTTGATGAAATTAATTTTCCATTATTATGAAAACAAAACTTTCAGTAAGCCTACACTGAAAGATAGAACAAAGAGCAAACCGAAAATCAGATATAAAGAAGATCACCGAAATGACTAAGTACAAAGAGAACCGATGACACAACTTTGTGTGTACATCAAAACTGCAAAGCAAAAATATAAAGAGGAACCTGACGTGCAGGATAAAGTGCAAACTGAGAAACAGATAAAGTGAAAACCGAAAATACAGTTAAAGAGCAACCGACAGAACAAAACCAAAAGACAGTCAACTGATTACAAAAGCATAACTGACCATCAGGAACCGAGAATCAATTGCAGCCCGCAAAAAGTGGATCTGACTTCCATGTCAGATAAAGCAAGATTATTCTATTTATAAGATTTTGATTTGTTTTAAATCCAAGACTTTAGGGACAAGAAACATGAATTTAAGTGCTTTAATCAGTTTAACTGATTTAAAACACATAGACTAGGAGATCTAGGTACAAGTTGTAAACCCGATCTTAGAGTTAACATTATTTTTTGTGAAACTTGATGATGTCAATCCATCTTATAAATAGATGATGAAATCATTCATTATACATGGATGTGAATATAGAGGAGAGGATGAATGAATCCTACAAGCACATCTATGGATCAGATTGAAAATTTCAAGAACCAGAACATCAAAAGGTGAATTTGGTTAGAAAGAACCAAGAATAGAGGCTACCAGGAATCAAAGGTATTACTCAATCACATTACGTGATAATCTCATTCATGTAAACTTAAATGGATCTGTATCAGAAATATGAGATTGCATTTACCAAGTCAATTTGTAATCTTCTATCATTCTAACAAGTGGAGCAATGTGTAAAAATCCTTTCAAGAAAGGTGGATTTAACAGTCCAACTAGAAATCTCTTAATCGAGTGCACACTTAATAGTGTTGCTAAAGCTCTTAACCGAGTAGACTTTAACAGGTCTCCACAAATACTCTTAACCGAGTAGATCATCAGAAGTGATCAAATTGTAAGCCTTCACTGACCCCTTCCAATCTGCAAATAGTGAATGTTTTTTGGGTGCCATCCCCATCACAGTTTTTACTTCCTAACAGGAGTTTTCTGCGATATCATATCTTGTGTTATGTGTCAATTACTTTCATGAATGTTTCTATGAATGTTCACATGTATGTTAAAGTTATGAATTAATATAACTCACATCAAGATAGTATAGATTAGATTGAATGGATATACAATTGATTACACAAAGGTTAATTGATTAAAGGAGACAAAAGTTTTAGAGGTACTAATTCATCCCTCCCCTCTCAGTACACACTTCCCATTAATTCCAACAATATTGAGGGCTATGAGAATGTGTGTGAGGCCAGAATGGGTTGGGGGAATGATACCAATAATTGAAAGGGTAGAGTCAGATGTGGGATTGTAGACTAGGGATTGTATGTGGAGGGTGATTAAAAGTGCAAGTCACGAATTTCATCCTTTCGTCATTTGGAGCTCTTTCAAACCAAATAAGAGAAAATTGATGAAGCAAGGGAAAGGTGGCATGGTTTTTTGTTGTATTTGTAGGAAGAAGAGGAGAAGAAGGAACGTATGGAGGTAGAGAAGAAGCGTGAGGTGAAATCCACACTGAGGAAGTCACTGGCCAAGTTGAAACCTGAGATGGGAAATGCGGTCCCAAAGTGGCAGATGAAGAAAGCTAAGAAAACAAATTAGACACCTACGGTGGTATGATCATTCTTACAGAAACCAAGGAGGAAATGTTCAGGAAATGGGTGGGTTGAGCCACCCTAGTTAATAAAATTTATTTTTGATAGTTCAAAGTTGATGTATTTGCCCAGTTTTATTAATCAAATAGACTTATCGATGTTCTAGATAAATAGTTTATCTCTTTCAGTTTGTCGGTAAGGGTACAGTAGTATGTCCATGTTGAAGTAGCTGAAGGGTTTCAGGATGTAGGAGGTCTTAGTTAGATGTTGGATCAGAGTTTCATCTACCAAATTTAGTGGCTATGATTGTAATCTTTTATTATTATCAATAAAAATATCACAATTCACAGATTAAAAAAATGAATTAAAAATATTCATAAAATATAAAAATATTGTCAATAATATTGAGTGTGTTACAAGTCCTTTCCCAAAAGGATTCAAAAAAGTACTTTCATTTCTAGGTCAAATTATGATTGTCATACATGAGCATTATATATATTCTTATAAAAATATTTTAAACAATAGTTTTAAGAAATACCTATTGAAAATCAATTTGTATCATGTGGATATTAAAATAAATTACATATTTGCAATTTAGACTTTGATTATTACAATTCATATCACCAAATTTTTTTCAGATTCAATATTTAAGTGTTTCAAATGCCCCTATCAATTGGGATGGACTCTGAAAAATAGGAAAAAAATAATTCCACTTTTGGCCAAAAAGTAGACTCAACTACGTATAGGAATCCAAGTATTAGCCATATAAACCTTAATAAATTGAAATAAAATTTTAATTAGAATATCATATATGGTCTTGTACACATCATTACAAAGAAGCAGGTGTCTTTGAAGCTTGGTATATTGGAATGACATAGATAAAAATTCAATTTTGGGAAAACTTGAACAACTTCAAAAAAATGGTGTTAGTTCATTTTGATCTTTTTAATTTATTCATGAAGATATTTTTCATTAAAAATGTTCATATTTTATGACATTTATTAATGAATTTACTTGAAAGGTATGAGCTTACTTTCTAAAAATGAGTTTGAACTATGTTTTCAAGGAATTTAGGCATCATGCAAATAATGAAAGATAAATAAAATAAAATTCTATAATCAAATAGTTGATGAGATATACATTCAATAATTTTTTTAACTTTTTCAAACAAAAGGGAATCAAACTAAGAAACTCTCAATTCTGTATGCTCCAAAACAATAGAGTAGTTGAAAGAATGAATATGACACTTCTAAATAAAGATAATTCAATGCTCAAGATCTGTTATTTTGAAGATAAGTTATGATGAGAACCAATTCATACACCAACTCATATGATTAATTTAAGTTTGACTAAAAGCTCAAAAAACACCTTTCTAAAAGAAGTATGGTCAAGCAAGAAAGTAGTGATTAGACAATTTGTACTTTTTGAAAACATTATTTAAAAATACATTTGAAAAGAAAAGAGAATAAAATTTGATGATAAGAGTAAACATACATCCTTGTTGGATACAATGAGTATGGAAAAACCTATAAATCATATGATCCCAAGGAAAACAAACTTCACATATCTAGAGAAGTCATTTTTAAGAAAGAATTTCACTTTCCAAGTGTTCACGACATTAATTTGCAAGAAAAGAAAGATGACTTTAAGAGATCACCATACTCATCCAAAAAGGTGGAGATAGAAGAAAGTACTGCTAAGTTAATATGGAAGAAACATAAGGAATTAATTATCCAATTTTAGTCTCATAGTCTGCTCCATCATCTAATGTTCCTCTAAGGAGATCATAATGAGAAATGTAAACACAAATAAAATTCTAAGACCATGAGGTCAATTATGCATTGATGATGATGGTTCTAAGTGCTCATGAACAAAGCTATTTTAAGGAAGCAATTAAGGATGAAAAATGACATCTAGTCCTATGAATCATCAGATTGATTCAGTTCATTGAAACCATACATGAGAGTTGGTACCTTTTCTTATTGATAAAAAAATCATTCCTTGTAAATGGATGCTCAAAATGGAGCTTAACTATAATGGCTTACTTGGAAAACACACTTGGAAATATTGGTAGCTAAACTTGGCTACAATAAATTGAAGCATTGATTATGATGAAACCTTTTCTCTAATTGCAATGATGATCATAGTTAGAGCATTGATGACACTTATTTCCCAATATAATTGGAAATATACCAAATGGGTATCAAAATTACAATCCTAAATGAAGATATGATAATAGTCGTTCATGTAACACAAAATATTGGATTTGTTAAAAAATGAAAGGAACATATGTTGTCTTTCCATAGAAAAAGGCATTGTATGGTTCAAAATGTGATGCAGGAGCATCTTGGGTCATTGGAAATCCTGCACAACCAAAAAGATGTTTGCTTTAGTTCTTTAGTTTGTTCTCTGTCGCTCGGGTTCTATTGTTCGGGCATGCTTGTCTCTGTTGCTCGGGTTCTATTTCTTGGGCATGTTTGTCTTTTGTTGCTCATTCATGCTTTACCGATGGGTTTCGGTGATGTCCTTACCAACGGGTTTTTTGATGCTCGGGTAGGCCTTACTTACAGTTGCTGATTTTCAGTGTTCATCTGCCCGAGATGCTCATTTTGGGAGTTGGATCTTTGGCCGAATTCTTCATTTAATTTTTGTTGCTGAATTTATTTGGGATCTCTCATTAGGATTTGTGTGGACTTAAATATGGGTCTCTCTTATGGATTTGAGTGGTGACCTCTTGTGGTGGACTCTTGTATATATTTGGTTGTATGTTCTTAGTTTAGGTATCATTCTTAGAGCAAGAAAACAAATGTTTAGATATTGAGATTGAAGGTCTATGATCTCTGTTGTATGAAGATCTTATTGTAATTCATTGAATATATGGTCAAAATCGGGAAGGCCTTACATCTTGACATGTAATGATTTTGATCAATTTAATATAAGGGATCTATGTGTTTTCTTCTCTCAATATGTTGTTTGGCTTCCACATTGTGTCTGCAAGCTGGTTTGGTAGTTGGGTGGCCTTAGGCCCCTTTGCACCTACTATCCCTCTTTGCATCAGATGGTATCAGAGTGTGGTGAGATCTAGTTCCTTCTTGAAACCCAAACCCTATTTGGTATTGTTGTGGGGTAGCAGATTGTGATCTGACCTACAATTGTAGAGGGATTCAAGATGGTTCATGGGAGAGGAAATGCAGATCCAGGTCTAGCTGATATGCTTAGATAGATTGCTGCTAGATTGGAAGCTGTTGAGATAGCCCAACACAAAGGAAGACATCTTGATGATGTTAGTGATGATGAAATTGAAGAGGTTCAAGGTGAAGCTACACCTACACCTATGATGAATCAGGAAGAAGAGTGATTCATGAGAGCTTTGACAAGTTTGAAATTCACACCTTAGTTTAATCCTCTTGAGTATAGTGGAAAATCGGATTCTGATGAGTTGATTGACTAGATAAAAAAGATGGAAAAGTATTTTGAATATGAGAGTGTAGAAGAAGATAAAAAGGTGAAGATTGCAAGCACAAAATTGAAAGGTCATGCATCCCTATGGTGGGAACATCTGCAATTGGATCAGAAGAAGAAAGGTAAAGATAAAATCAAGGTATGGGACAAGATGGTAAACAAATTGAAAGGAAAATTTCTACCTTGTGATTATCAGATTAACCTAATATGGCGAATGCAAAGTCTAAAGCAGAAATACAAATTAGTAAAAGACTATACTGAAGAATTCTACAGATTGGACATCAGATCTAGACATGTTGAAGATGAGGTGTAAAGAGTAGCAAGATACCTGAATGGCTTGAGAAGTTCTATACAAGATGAGATCAGTTTGGTCAAAATTGAAAGCATTGAGGAGGCATACCAATTTTCCCTAAAAGCTAAGGAAAAGTTGAACAAACGATATGAACAAAGAAAAAGAGTTAGAGGAGGTAGATTACCTAGAGGAAGAGGTAGATCTCATGGTGAGAATAGTAGATCTGAACCAGACAAGTCAAATGCAAACACAACTCAGGATAAAGGAAAGACTGAATGCAAAGGTGGAAATTCATACCAAGGAAGAGGTAATTACTCTAGAGGTGGTTATATCAGAAAAGGATTCCAAGTTACTTGTTACAATTGTGGTGAAGAAGGACATAAATATTTTGAATGTACACATGCAAGCAAGAAAGGCAATAGTAGCAAAAAATCATTGGTGCAAGAGGATTCACCAAATGAAGCTGAGAAGGAAGGAAATTTCATGATCTGAAGGATACTAAGGAGTGAGAAGGATAAGCAAGATTTGATGAGGAAAAGTTTGTTCAAGACCAGATGTAGAGTTGCAGACAAAGTTTGGAAAGTGATTGTTGACAGTGGAAGCTCAAAGAATCTACATCTGAGGAAATGGTTGCAAATTTTTATTTGGAGAGGATGAAACATCTGAAACCCTATCAGATCTCATGGATCAAAGCTGATCATACATTAATGGTGAGTGAACAATGTTTTGTGAATCTGAAAATTGGAAAGTATTATGATAAGGTGTTGTGTGATATTATGCCTATGGATTGTTGTCATATTTTGTTGGGTAGACCTTGGCAATATGATATACATGCTATAAATGATGGAAGATTGAATATATACTCTATTTGGGTTGATGGTAAGAAGCAAATTTTGTTACCTTTGGTTTAAGAATCCATTGATGAGTTATGCACATCTGTGAAAGTTTGTCTAGTGGAAGGTAAACAGTTTGTTAAGGACTTGAAAAGAGATGATATCTGTTATACTTTGATTCCTAACAAACCAAGTAAGAATATAGAAGATGACATTCCTGCAGAAGTTGGAAAGTTAGTCACAGGGTACAAGGAGATAATTTTAGATAATGTACCCAATGGTTTGTCACCATTGAGAGATATCAGTCATTGTATAGATTTGATTCCTGGAGCTAGTTTACCGAACAAAGCACTACATAGGTTAACACCTACCGAGAATAAAGAGCTTAACCAACAAGTTAATGAATTGTTGAACAAAGGCTTGATCTGAGAAAGTTTGATTCCATGTGCAGTACTTGTTGTGTTGGCACCTAAGGAGAAT
This sequence comes from Thuja plicata, assembly GCA_018584345.1. NCBI lineage: Eukaryota > Viridiplantae > Streptophyta > Pinopsida > Cupressales > Cupressaceae > Thuja > Thuja plicata. Next base: position 1,516,659 of record MU227808.1, on the reverse strand, counting down.
GGAGAATGGAGAATGTGCACTGATTCCAGAGCAATTAACAAGATCACAGTAAAGTATAGGTTTCCTATACCAAGAATGGATGACATCATGGATTGTTTGAGTGGAGCAAGATATTTTACCAAAATTGATTTGAAAAGTGGATATCATCAGATCAGAATTAGAGAAGGAGATGATTAGAAGACTGCTTTCAAGACAAAGGAAGGTTTGTGTGAGTGGTTGGTTATGCCCTTTGGTTTAACTAATGCACCAAGTACATTTATGAGACTAATGAATGAATTTCTGAATAAATTATTGAATAAGTGTGTGATTGTATACTTGGATGATATTCTGATATTCAGTAAGACTAGAGAAGAGCATTTGATGCATATAAGGCAAGTGTTGCATAGATTAAAAGAAGAAACATTGTTGATAAATCTAAAGAAGTGTTACTTCATGAAAGAAGAGCTTGTGTATTTGGGTGTGTGAACCAAGTTATGGACCAAAAAAGTGGACACACCTTTAAAAAAAACTCAAATTTTCAATAACCCGATCAGGTTATTGAAAATTTGAAATCGTTCTAGGCTTGCTAAATCAAGCCTAGAATATATTATAAAAAATTGTGTGCACCTCAAAACCCGATCGAGTTATGAGGGATTTCTCATAACCCGATTGGGTTATGAGACTCATTGAGTTTCTAATAACCTGATCGGGTTATGAGAAATATATCAAAAATAGAACAGGTCGCAGCTTAGGCCATTGTTTAACACCTAAACCACGGAGCAGAAGTGTGGAGGAGGGTAAACAGTAGCAAAACCTGATCGTGCTTTGAACAAAACATGATTTCATTAAGATTTTTGACCAATGTTGCCCCGTAACAAAGGTAAGTTTATTTGTTTTTGTTGTTTTTTTTGCAATTATAATAAAATTAGGTTATTTTATTGATTTTTTGTTTTCTTTTATTAATTTCATTCTATATTCACCACCCCCCGTAGAAGCACCATCATCACCACCTGTAAACCCTCAATAACTCTCGCCACCCATAAACCCTCAACCACAATCTCCACCTGTAAACCCTCCTCAAAATTCTCCTCCTCCACAACCATCACCACCTGTACACCCTCCACATGTGTTGTTGGGTCATGTAGATGCATCACAAGAAGACCTTGTGCAAGGCATTAACCAAAATAGTGCACAAATTAATATATTGGTCAATAGGTTGAAGGCTTCTGGTCTTCAGCATCACTCTACCCTCGCCACTACATTAGAAAAAATGTCCAATAGTGCAAATGAGGTGTCTCAAGA
>MU227808.1:1477056-1491725 GCA_018584345.1 Thuja plicata | reverse complement strand
ATATGTACCCTGCAACAACATGTAGTGCGCGCATGATTAATCTTGACGTAAAAGGGTTTTGTCATTTCAAAAAATCTTTGACTAATTTTAATTTGAGGAAACCTTTGGAGGAATCTTTCATAAAATTTTGTTTGTGTCATATCCAAAAATTATTTTGGTTGTGGCATACGATTTGTAGATCTGATTCTCTTCCTAACAATGTCTCTTTGGTTGGGTAAGGGTTTTGTCATGCCAAAAAATTTCAATTAATGATCTTAATGCATCAACGACAACCTTGTCCTTGTGTGGGAGTCTACCAGAGAATGACCAAAGAGAATTAGTGTTTGGATCATCAATTTTGTCTCACCTTTGTAAGGCTCTTTGTAATGTTGATCTACCTATCCTTAATGACTTACTTTTTTTTCTTACTATACGATATTTTTTCATTTCCTTTCCCATTATAGTTGATGTGAGGACACCTCGAGTAACATTAGCATCTTTACTGTGTGATTTTGAACCAATGGCTTGGTATGCATTGAATAGATTCCTCACAATGGTTCTCTTAGTACTATTTTCAGATGTTCTTAACCCCACAATTGTCACTGTCTCTCTAAATTACAGATTCTTAATCATTTCAACAACTACTTGACATCTTCCACTTTGATTTAATTTTTCAAAATAGTTATTCCAAATCTTTTTAACAATTCTTCTACAGTTTCTTTCTGACATTTTATCATGCATTGGCCTCAAAATATTTTCATCAATGTCAATTAAAAAATTTGGTTTTCTATGAATTATTCTAGGAGGTGTTAACACAGTTGCATGCTCTACATTTTTATTAGATGAATTAGGTGCATTTATCCCCATCAGTTCAATTGGTGTATGTTGATGATTTTCATTTTCATTATGTGCATTTTGTTCATTAATGACATCAAATTGAAATGGTGCATTTTTCACATTAACATTAACATTATTATTAACATTTTCATCACTTACGTTGCTTGCTTGTGATGATGTACCTTGTTGTATTCTCCTCATGCGCTCCCTTTGTCTTTCCTTTTTTGTCTCTCGTTGTTCAATTGTTCCTCTTTTGTTCTTTCCCATTGTTCGTATTGAATGGACCCTACGAATAATATCATGAACATAGCATAACATGTGAACATCAAATACAAAAAATAAGAACAAAAAATAACATTAAAAAATAAATAAATAAAACAATTTTCAATCATTGCAAAGAAAAACATGCAAAAAAAGTGCAAACCTGACTGTTCCTGGCGTAAAACAATAGAAAAACAATTGTGCGACCTCTAAACAACTTGCAATGACTGTTTTAAGACCGTTGAACCAAATAAAGTTCCTAATTCCATAGAACTTGATTGGGTTCAGAACTTGATTGGATTATGAGAACATAATGGCTCTGTGTTCCTAATTACTTAGAACCCGATCAGGTTATGAGAACATAATGACTCCATGCTCCTAGTTACTCAGAACCCGATCGGGTTCTGAAAAACTAAGAACAAAGGAGGATTGAGAGATAGAAAGAGAGTAGAGAGAGAGAGTACAATTATTTACACACCCAGTTCAAGGTTATAAGAGAAGATTTACTCGAATCTTATAGTGAGTGTGTGAAGCAAATTAGAGGGATTTATAAGAAAAACTAGGAGTTTGTTGAGCAGAAAGGGTCCTCTAATTTCTAGGTTTGTAACTCTGTTGAATATGTGGGGATGAGAGGAGGTAAATATGGTGTAGAATTTGGTCTTTCATTCAATATTCTATTTATAGAGCAGTTAGTTTATCTAGAAGCCAAAACATCTAAGCTTGAATGTAATTTTGATTGGAAACAAGTCTGAAAATGTGATTCTATTGATGATAGTCAAGAGGTGGCCATTAATCATGGGCTAACCAAAAAATTGGTCATTATTCAGTGCCCTCCTGGCACTAGAAAAACATTTATCGGGTTACAAATTGTAAAGGATTTGTTTCATAAGATTTCAAATTTCTCTGGTTCCATTCTCATAGTGTGCTTTACTAACAAAGCTTTGGATCAATTTTTGGAGGGATTATATGAATATGAGAAAAGTCTAGCAAGGTTAGGATCTAGAACTCAGAGCTCAATTCTTAGCAAATGTACTCTTGACCAGGGACAAGAGAGCAATATCATATTGTTTTCTTTGGTAAGAAACATTTAATTCCTTTAATTTGAATGTAAAAACATCAGAAAATATAGGATTTCTTAACATTCCAAATAGAACTTGTGTTGCCCTTTCCAAGGCTAGAATTGGTCTGTAAATCTTTGGAAATGCCAAGCTAGTCTTAGAAAATTCTCCAGTGTGGATTGATATCATAAAGTATTTTACAGAAAAGGGTATGTTGGTAATGGAATACCACTATACTATCCTAAATATCTAGATGATGTTGGACATGTTGTTACCAAATGTCATGATTTAAGGAGGTATGGAGATGGAAGTATGAGCTTTTGTACCAGGAAATGCAAAGAAAAATTAATTTGTGGTCATCTTTGTCCCAAGAAATGTCATCATGGAGGACATGTGAGAAGTGGATTTGCAAGGCCCAATGCATATGAAGAAGTTTGAGCTTTGTGGACATGTCATCAGGAAGGTCTGTCATGCAACTTCCTATGACCCCTTTTGACACGTTGGAAGGTCTGTGTGCATTTTCTGATTCCTACTGCTTGAATTGTTACCAATTTGTGCCTCCTAAATACTGTGTGAAGATTACCATACATGTCTTTTATATGAACTTCACGGGGTGAAGGAAGAAACAAAAATACTTATGACAAAGGGTGAGAAACAATTTGGAATTACTAAAAATCTGTGAGAAGAGATAAGATTATTGCGAGAAGAGGGGAAAAATCAAATTGGTTGAAAATTATCCAAGCCCTGAAACAACAAATTTCATCATTGCGTGTAGAGAGCGAGAACCAATTGGGAACAATTCAAAGAATGCAAAAAGAGATTGAAATCTTGCGTGTAGAGGAAGAAAAATAAAGTGAGAGTGCAGAAAAGGAAATTGGGTTACTTTGGAGAGAGAGAGAGAGAGTACAATTTCACTCACTTGAAACACCTATGTACTAGGAGGGTATTAAATTGTAATAACTATGTATGAAAGGTTGGAAGATTGCAGAAAAAATCATGGATGGCCATTGAAAGAAGCAAAGGCAACCAATCGGCCATTTAAAAAAATTCATGGGCGACCATTGAAATAAGCTATTTCTTTGGAGGGAAGAGCAGAAAACTTTTGCTAATTTGCAATGGCCCGAAGCAAAGGGAGCAACTCTACTTCCAGAGGTATTTTAAGTTTCCCATCTATACAGTTTGGTGAAGAAGGGTGTGCATTCTCTGATTCCTACTGCTCTAATTGTTACCAATTTGTGCCTCCTAAATACTGTGAAGATTACCATACATGTATTTTATACGAACTTCGCGGGGTGAAGGAATAAAACAAAATACTTATGGTAGAGGGTGAGAAACAATTTGGAATTACTGAAAATCTACAAGAAGAGATGAGATTATTGCGAGAAGATGGGAAAAATCAACTTGGTCAAATTATCCAAGCCCCGTGACAACAAATTTCATCATTGCGTGTAGAGAGCGAGAACCAATTGGGAACAATTCAAAGAATGAAAAAAAGAGATTGAAATCTTGCATGCAGAGGAAACAAAACAAAGTAAGAGTGCAGAAGAGTAGATTGGGTTACTTCAGAAAATCTCAGGTGAAGCATTGGCTAATCTAGATGTCACACTTTGTGCTTTTTATGGTTCAACATTTCAAGTGCATTCTCTCATTGTCATGAGCTCTCTCTCTTCTCTCTCTCTCTCTCTCTCTCTCTCTCTCTCTCTCTCTCTCTCTCTCTCTCTCTCTCTCTCTTTCTNTGCGCTCTCTCTCTTCTCTCTCTCTCTCTCTCTCTCTCTCTCTCTCTCTCTCTCTCTCTCTCTCTCTCTCTCTCTCTTTCTGGTTATGGAGAATAAAATGAATAGTTTTTACTTCTTCAAAACCCCATCAGGTTTTAAAGTACTTTTTTCTTTTCAGAACCCGATCGGGTTTTGATGTAATTTTTTCTTTTCAGAACCCGATCGGGTTTTGAAGTACTTTTGTCTTTTCAGAACCCGATCGGGTTATTGAAATTAAGAAACTCGATCGGGTTATGTCTCGGGAAGAGGCTTTAAAAATGACCCAAAGGCTTGGAGGCTCATTTTCCCTCCTTTTTTGTTCTTTTATATGTTTTCTTAATCTTGTAAGATGATTTGTTGACTTTATCTTCATCAGGTTTACAATTTTTCAACTAGGTAGCTTTATAATTTTCACCGTAATCTCATACGTCTTCTTAGCTTTCTAACCATATAGATTTTTCTATTTTTGGACAACATTAGCAAAGTAAACTTTAATTTTCTTTACCAGTGTCTTGATTGTACTCACAGACATATGTCTACCATTTTTTTAATAACTTTTTAAATACTTTATAAAATTACAAATAAATTACATATTACTTTTCTACACTTGATTTTATACACTTTAAAAAAAAAATTTCATTTTCATTTATTTTGATGCAAGTTATTCCCAGCGCACAAACAGGCACCAAATTTTCAAGATGCGACCACTTCAAAAAAGCACAGAAAAAAAAATACTCATCATAAAATTACAAAAAAATACACAACTTCTAGATATCACTCTTACCTAGAATCCTAACTAAGGGATTTAAAAAATACTGAATATAACTATACCTTTTGTACCGCGCACGAAAACAGCTATGCTATGTTTTTCCAAAAAAATCAGGAACATGTTTTCGTGCGGGTGAGGTTTGACCCTCTTAATCTTATCAGGTTTTAAAAAAAATTAGTTTTCTAGAAACTAGATTCAGATTAATACAATTTTTATTTTTTACACATCTTCTTATTTTGAGTGCATGACCCTCAAACTCCTGTTCCAACTTCAGGTTTACCCGATTTCAGAAAAAATGTGTCCACTTATACCCCCCTTTTTGGTCCACAACTTGGTGCACACACCCATTTGGGATTTGTGATTTCAGCTGATGGTTTGAAGATGAATCCAAAGAAGGTTGAAGCTATACTGAGTTGGCCTACACATGAAAATGTCACTAAGGTAAGATCATTTCATGGATTGGCAAGTTTTTACATGAAGTTTATCAGAAATTTCAGTTCTATTTGTAATGCTATGACTGAGACAATGAGAGGAGACAAAAGAGAATTCAAATGGACACATGGAGCTGATAAGAGTTTTGAAGCTTTAAAGATGAAGGTTGTCGAATTACCTGTGTTAGCCTTACTTGATTTCAATAAGGTATTTCAGGTTGAATGTGATGCAAGTGGAAGTGCAATTGGAGCTATGTTGACTCAAGAAGGTAAACATGTTGCTTTCTTTAGTGAAAATTTGAATGATGCAAAAAGGAAATATTCTGTATATGATCAAGAGTTCTATGCTATTGTGCAAGCTATGAGGAAGTGGAGACATTATTTGATGCCAAATGAATTTGTGTTGTATACTGATCATAAGGCTTTATAGTATTTGGGTAGTTAGAATAAGTTGAATCAGAGACATATGAAATGGGTAGAGTATTTGTAGAGCTTCACATTTGTGATTAGGAATAAGAGTGGAGTTTCTAATATATTTGTTGATGCATTGAGTAGAAGAAGATCTTTGTTGATTGAAATGAGAATTGAAGTTCTGAGTTTTGATGACATGAAGAATTTGTATGAAAGTGATCCTGATTTTTTAGAGCAGTGGAGAGTGTGAAGAGCACCTAATTCAAAACAATCAAGTAAGTATGAAGACCATTTCATTCAGGAAGATATGTTGTTCAAAGGTATTTAGTTGTGTATACCAAGAGGATCAATGAGAACTAATTTGGTTAAAGAGAAACATAATAGTGGATTGGTTGGACACTTTGGTATTGATAAAACATTGAGTTTTCTGAAGGAGAGGTATTTTTGGCCTCAGTTATATAACAATGTTAAGAAATTTGTAAGAAGTTGTGGAGTCTGTCAAGTTGCAAAGGGAGTAAGTCAGAATACTTGTTTGTATACACCGATTACTGTTCCTGAGAAACCTTGGAGTTATATTAGCATGGATTTTGTTCTTGGCTTACCTAGGACAGCAAGAGGTAATGATTCTATTTTTTGTTGTGGATATATTTTCTAAGATGACACATCTCATACCATGTAAGAAAACATCAGATGCAGTACATATAGTAGATCTTTTCTTTAAGGAAATTGTCAGATCAAGCATGGATTACCAAAGAGTATTATTTCTGATCGAGATAGTAAGTTTGTTAGCTATTTTTGGAGAACACTTTGGAAGAAGTTAGACACTGAGTTGAAGTTTAGTTCTACATTTCATCCATAGACTGATGGAAAAATAGAGGTTGTAAACTGAAGTTTGGGTAATTTGTTGAGATGCTTAGTTGGAGACACACCAGGCAATTGGGATTTGATGTTGGCACAAGCAGAATTCACATACAATAGTTCAGTAAATAGAAGTACTGGAAAGACACCTTTTGAGATTGTTCATGGCACACAACCGATACGTATATCACATTCGAGAGAAATTGTTGGAGAAGAGAAAAGAAGTGTTGAAGCAAAAGAATTTGCAGAATTTATGAAGACAATGCATGAAGATGTAAAATAGAAGCTAGAGAAAAGTAATCAGAAGTACAAAGACAGTGCAGACAGATCAAGAAGACATAAAACATTTGAAGTTGGTGATGCAGTTATGGTTCATTTGAAGAAAGGAAGATTTCCTATGGGAACATATGGTAAATTGAAGATGAATAAATTTGGTCCGTGCAAAGTACTTAGAAGATTTGATAGCGTAAATGCTTATGAAGTTGAATTACCAGATGACATGGATATATCACCTATATTCAATATTTTAGACTTGTATGAATATCATGAACCTGATGAAGAAGTGACAGTACCAAGTGATTATCCTAAGAAGCAGATAGAAGAAGTTGAAAAGATTCTAAAATAGAGAATTGGCAAAAGTACAAGGGGAAAGGAATACATGGAGTATCTAGTAAAGTGGAAGAACAGACCGATTGAGGAATCATCTTGGATTTCTCAATCTAAGTTGGATTCATTTCAGGTTTAACCTGACACATGATTCGGAGAATCATTTCTTGTAATCCCAGGTGTCTGATGTAGGAGCATCTTGGGTCATTGGCAATCCTGCACAACCAAAAAGATGTTTTCTTTAGTTCTTTAGTTTGTTCTCTGTCACTTGGGTTCTGTTGCTCGGGCATGCTTGTCTCTGTCGCTCGGGTTCTATTGCTCAGGCATGTTTGTCTTCTGTTGCTCGATCATGCTTTACCAATGGGTTTCGGTAATGTCCTTATCGACGGGTTTTCTGATGCTCAAGTATGCCTTACCGATGGACGTTGCTGATTTTCGGTGTTCATTTGCCTGAGATTCTTATTTTGGGAGTTGGATCTTTGGCTGACTTCTTCATTTAATGTTCATTGCTGAATTTATTTGGGATCTCTCATTGGGATCTGTGTGGACCTAAATCTGGGTCTCTTATGGATTTGAGCGCCAACCTCTTGTGGTGGACTCTTGTATATATTTTCTTGTATGTTCTTAGTTTAGGTATCATTCTTAGAGCAAGAAAACAAATGTTTAGATATTGAGATCGAAGGTCTATGATCTCTGTTGTATGAAGATCTTATTGTAATTCATTGAATATATGGCCAAAACTGGGAAGGCCTCACAACCTGACATGTAATGATTTTGATCAAGTTAATATAAAGGATCTATGTATTTTTTTCTCTCACTGTGTTGTTTGGATTCCGCATTGTGTCTGCAAGCTGGTTTGGTAGTTGGGTGAGCCTCAGGCCCTCTTTGCCAGAAATAAGTACTGCTGACTTAATTTGGAAGAAACAAAAGGAATTAATTATCCAATTTTAGTCTCATAGTCTGCTCCATCATCTAATGTTCCTCTAAGGAAATTATAATGAGAAACGTAAACACAAGTAAAATTCTAAGACCATGAAGTCAATTATGCATTGATGATGATAGTTCTAAGTGCTCATGAACACAGCTATTTTAAGGAAGCAATTAAGGATGAAAAATGACATCTAGTCCTATGAATCCGCAGATTGATTAAGTTCATTGAAACCATACATGAGAGTTGGTACCTTTTCTTATTGATAAAAAAAATCATTCCTTGTAAATGGATGCTCAAAATGGAGCTTAACTATAATGGCTTACTTGGAAAACATACTTGGAAATATTGGTAGCTAAACTTGGCTACAATAAATTGAAGCATTGATTATGATAAAACCTTTTCTCTAATTGCAATCATGATCATAGTTAGAGCATTGATGGCACTTATTTCCCAATATAATTGGAAATATACCAAATGGGTATCAAAATTACATTCCTAAATGAAGATATGATAATAGTCGTTCATGTAACACAAAATATTGGATTTTTTAAAAAAGGAAAGGAACATATGTTGTCTTTCCTTAGAAAAAGGCATTGTATGGTTCAAAACGAGCCTCAAAAGCCTTGTATTTGAAAATATATTAGTACTTTCTCAATAGGGTTTTCAAAATTTTGATGCTGATTCAAATTTATGTTAAATTCTTAGATCACAATTTAGTATTCATTATGTTTTATGTTAGTTGTTTGCTCGTTGTTGGGAATGATCAATCACTTATTGATGAAGTGAAAGAATATTTTCAAAGCCCAATTTTCAGATATGCAATCTTGGATTACTTTATTGCTTTCTTGAAATTGAAGTCTAGAAAACACTTTGAAAAATATTCCTCTCAAATGAAATACATCTAATAATTTCTCACAATTAAAAATTTAGGACTAGAAAGATTCACCAATGCTTTAATGGATATAGGCAATAATTTGATGAGAGATCCAAATAGAAAAAGAACTCATTGAAAAAAATGATATGAGTTTGATAGGAAAATTATTTTAATTGATTATTACGTGTCTATACATATTACATGTAATTGGAATCTTATCTCAATTCATGACTTGTCTAAAACAAATTCATTGGCAAGTTATAGAATCAGTTTTGTGATATCTTAACAAACACAAATTTTTGGGTTAGAATATTCAAAGAATGAATATTTTAAACTTGATAGTTTTTTAAAATTTAAATTGGACATGTTGCATAGGCTCTAGGAAAACAACCTCAAGTTACTACTTCAATCTTGGATCTACCATTGATTCTTGGAGTTGTGAGAAGTAACTTAATATTGCATTGTCATCCTCTAAAGTTGAGTTCAAGGTAGTTATCGTAGCAACATGCAAAGCAATATGGCTTAGACAAATTCTTAAGGATTTCCATCATCCACAATCTAATCCCATGATTATGTTTTGTGATTATAAAAGTGTGTTGAAGCTTGCCATGAATCCAATGTCCCATGCTCACACAAAACACACTGAAGTACATCATCACTTCATTTTTGTGTATGTCTTTAATAAGGAAATTGAGATAATTTTATACACTAATTAATGAGCAGCTTGTAGATGTCTTCACCACCCTTGAGCGAAGATGGATTTCTATACTTTCATGAAGCTATTTATATTAAACATTATTTTTTTGTGCATGGGTATCTAATAAGCCTATTTTTTATAGGCAAAACCAATTATTTAATTGTGTGATGAAATAAAAGTTATGAATGAGTGTAATCAAAATATGCACTCTATTTAATCACGCCTCCTAAACATCAATTTTACAAAGACATAGCAATCATGTAATGTGGACATGTTTATGCATATATTTACTCATTTATAAATATTTAGATTTTATATAGAGCATATTGATTCAAAGCTCTCTGATTTCAATATAATTTCAACGAGATGTAATGACAAATTATTAAACGATAATGAGTATTTTTTCAATAATTATTGATATAACCTTTCGCACAATAATAAGAATAAATAAATAATTGGTTGTTCGTATTTTTAATAATATAGAGCTTAACGCGTTCCTTGACTTTAGGACATTGATTTCCTTCAGGAATAAGAATATGCGGGAGTAGAGAATTCATCATAGTGGGTTGAGAACCGCCTCCCCGCACCCAAAAAAACTCTTTAAAAACCTCACAAAAAGTCTCAGTTGCTCATTAAAATACTTTATTTGATTACAAGCACATCTTCTCGTTGTTTTCATCTCATTTGAATGGAAAAATCAGTAGATATGTTCATGTAGATGAATCATTATTTCCATAAAAAGCAAGAAGGATTAGAAGACACCCAAATTTTTGAAGAGAAAAAAAAACATGTGAAACTCTTTTTATTGAAATTATAACATGGCCACTCTCTTAGATCCGAAAAAACTTGAGCAGAACGGATTCTGAAAATGGCTTAAGTATATCAAGCTAAAACATTTTAACCCAGTTGCTTTTATACTGTGGTGTAGTCAGAATCTACAAAAGATAAGAAATTTAAACAGATTGAAATGTCAAGAAACATCAATGACTGGACCTGTGTAGGGATATTGTCTCATGAAAAAGTTGTCTGGTTTCTCAATCTCTTGTAACCACACGCCATCTCCATTGCCTGTCAAGTGCAAACCCAAAATGACAATCATGGCTTCCCCAGAACTGAAACTTTTCAAATGTAACATTTGCAAAAGAGAAAATTATGGTAGAAGTGTTTTCTTGTTGCTGTTTTTGAAGTTGATTGTGTCTTTTTTTATCAACATTTAGATCACATTTTGTGATCCATCTATTATCAGGATGTTAGAGAGTTCAAGGAGTAGAAAACCATTGCATCAATGTTTCTGGTCACACTTTGTGATTCATCATCAGAATGTTAGAGTGTTCAAGGAATGGAAAGATTACATCAATATTTCGGATCACACTTTGTGATCTATCATCAGAATAATAGAGAGCTCGAGGAGTGGATCACAATATGTGATCCAAAACATTGATGTAATAAAACAGACACAATCAAAATCAGAAACAACCACCCAGAATAAATTAAAGATTATGAAACTAATATCTTTAATGGTGGAAGTGTGCTCACCAGGAAGGCCTGGATATGGGCATTCACGAAAGTAAGAGGGGTTTCCTGAATAAGGTGGAGAAAGAATATCAAGAACAGCACAAGAAGTGAGTGCTGTGAATGAATGAATGTTGCCTCCGCTAGTTGGGTACAATACCGATGCCTCACAGGGGGCGCTGAAATCATCATCCACCTTTAGGGCTGCCAACTTCACTGCAAAGTTTTAACACCAAGTTGGTTTTAGGAGAAAACCATTTATCTGATGGTTGGTATGCTTTATAGTCAAAAAAATATAGCAGAAAGAAGAGATTGAGTGATGAAAAAGTTAGCTTACAGTCTGGTGGGCAAGGATGTATGCGGGAAACTGTGGGCTGAGGATCAAGCCAATCATAAGCTTTGATATGCATGGAGCCATATAAAATCTTGCTGAACACTGTCATGTTAGCATGGTCATGCAGTGGAATGACAGCTGAAGTTGGCAGGCAAAATATGCCTATGGAGAAAGAGGGAGTTTCATGAACTTGAATGTATGTGACAGGTGGAGTCCATGTTGTTCTAGAAGAAGAAGAACGTCTCTGGTATCTTCGCCTCTTGTTGGGTCCAGTGTTGATGTAAAACAAGCTGCTGTGCTGCTCTATCTCCATTATCCTTCTCTCCTCCAGACCAACATCCACTGCCCTTATTGTCTCTGTACCATTCACAATTGTGTCATATTTGTCAAAATATTTTTAATGTTGTATTCTAATCACAACAAAACTACTAAACCCAATTAGAGTAAGATTTAGATATCTAGTATCACTTTATTATAGGCATCCTGTTAGAATTACACACAACAATGATCTATCTTTTAGGTTTGAACAGCATTTTTCAAGTTTTGATTTTTTTTAAGGTAGTTTATTTAAAATTATACCAGTTTTTCAGATAAACCATCTAAACAATTCAAAATTTAATCTGATTGTATGGATGTTATATACTGTGTAGTTTCAGAAGAATCTGTGTTTAAGTATGGATGTTATATACTGTGCAGTTTCAGAAGAATCCATCAAGAATTAGAAACAATTCTTTACGTATGAAATCCATCAAGAATTTGGGAGATGGCGGTCAGCTTAGTGATTAATTTGGAAGTTTAAGACATGACCAAAGCTTAAGGTCATCATGATGCATGTCAAATTTTGAAATTTTTCTTCACCCATGATCCATGTACATGTCTCTTTTACCAGTTATTGATTTTCAAAGAGGCCTATACGAATCAGGCTCCAAATTCAAAACGTTCAACGCAAGTTTTTTTGATTTGGGTACGTAAAAAATGGATCTTTATCTGATAAAACCAGCGGTAATGACAGAAAACACTAAAATCTGCAGTATGGTATATGCCATGTTCACTGGTGCTTTAATGTCTAAAATCCAGGAACCCATTTAAAAACCCTAATTGCCATTTTCTTGGGCCTCTAAAAAAATGGGTGAAAAAGTACAAAATGCTTCCTGGGCATCGAAAAGAAAAGGAGAAAGAAAGAATACCAAGAAAAGAAGTCAATCTGTTAACAGCCGGTGGCGGAGGCACAATTCCTGCAGGAGAGAACGTCTCTTTACAGAGTTGGTAAAGATTCTGCACAGCGCTCAAACTCATCGCTACAATGCTAATTATATATAAAAAAGAGACAATCTTTATCTATGTACAGAAGAAATGGGCCAAATTGAAGATATGCACTTGCAGAGGAGCAGATAAAAAGCCATTGCCTTTGATGTTGATGTGGACAAGACCAACAAAAACCAGGGGCTGAGAGATTTACCGTGGGCTTTGAGCTGATTTTTTAACGGATTTGAGTTGGGTCTGTGAAATTTCCAAGTATTTGCCCATTATTTAATGATGATGCTCAGCACCGCCATTTGAAGCGGAATATATCTGGAAAATCCGACAAAAGTGGGCACAGTGTTTCAAAGCCATTTTATATCTTTTGTTGAATTTTTGGCATCAAGAAAAGTCGTGGTATATTACTCGCCCCGGGGAAGGTGCGGATTATGGACTGGCTGTTAGGAATGAATCTGCTTCGTAGGCCATTTATTTTATTGTCCAATATAAAATCAGCAGATGACACACAAATCCATGAGAAGCAACAGAAAATTTCACAAATAGACATGTGCTTCTACGACCAAATCACAAAACAACTCCTGCTTTGCTTTGTTCACGCGCATCACGCGGCTCGGCCACTAAAGTCGATCAAACTAAATGAGGACTCTCAATTGTCAATTTGATATATAGAAATATCATTATAGAGTGTTCTTTTTAATAATTTTTAGTTTTCTTAAATTAATATTGTTTTTAAATTAATAGAGTTTTCGCTCTCCTAGGGTTTCATGCATACGATGTCTTGTTTGTGTCTTTGCTCTGAGCCTTCCATCAGTCATATCGCATTTACTGCAAGTTTTTTGCATTAGGGTTAGCTTTTAGTATAGCTCCGGCCAACTTCGGCCCAGCAGTTGATGTTGTTGTGCGAGTTGAAGCTTCGGAAAGCCATGGTGCCTCCTCTGAACAAACATCTTCGCAAGTTCGTCCTGAAGGTCTTTCACGAGGTAACCCTGATATTGTTCTTAATTTGCAAGAATTTGATTATGCATGTGAATGGTTAGAAAAGCATACTCTAATTGGATATTTTGTGGGTCGTACTCCTCCTGAAAGTATCCTCAAAGATTGGGTAAACAAGAGTTGGACCCCTCATGGGGTCCGCCTTGACGGTGTGCAAAAAATTACCAAAGGTTTTTTTCTTTTCTGTTTTGCTAACCCTTCCCAGGCGGAAGCTGTTTTTAGCCGCAGGCCCTGGACTATTAGGTCTTCCCTGCTTGTTTTCCAGAGATGGTCTCGAGACTTCACTGTCTCGGATGACAAGAAACTTAGGGTCCCAGTTTGGGTTGAGTTTCCTGGTCTCCCTTTGCCATGCTGGTTGTTTATTGAGTCCATTGCTAAAACCCTTGGTAAGGTCATTGTCATGGAGCATGACAAATTGTTCAATGCCCGTCCCCAGAAACGTGTCTGTGTTGAGGTCGACCTTTTTAGGGACCTCAAAGACACTGTTGAAATCCAGATTGGTTCTCTCACCATTTCTCAAAAAGTACTGTATTTGAACCTACCCAACACCTGTTATAGGTGTTAATCGACAGAGCACAAGATTAAGGATTGTTAGTAATAACTGAGAGGGGGGGGGTGTGAATCAATAGCCTCAAATTTTATCATTTAATCTTTAACCACCAATCAATACACCTCAGATTATTAAGTCCCTACAAGATGCATGTCATAAAATACTTATAATAATTAATTGTCTGTCGGTTTACCTTGTATGTCCTTATTCTCCTTGATAACCGATAAGCAATAAAACTATTTACCGATACTCAGTAAATATGCAGAGTATACCAATCAATCCAGAAATGCATATGTGAAATGTAAAATAATAAAGTAATAAACCATACACACATAACACATGGATTTTAACGTGGAAACCCTGTTAAGGGAAAAACCACTAGAATCGGTACCCCAAATTTTCACTCTTCTGAAGTGAGCCCTGTTAAGAGCCAACCTTGTTAAAGATTACAAACACACTGTTAGGTGTGACCTTGTTAGAGGATTTTATACATAGAGGTTGTCACTTAGTATCTGGCATCTATTTTGCTACCATCCTTGAATCAGCCTCCTTCT
>MU227808.1:1452148-1473813 GCA_018584345.1 Thuja plicata | reverse complement strand
TTCTTCACAATATACAAAATTGTTGTAGTCTTCTGGTTCTTTTGTGCTTTCCAGCTCATTCTTTTCTGCAAATTCATCAATCTTCACATTTGCACTTTCAACTATTTTGTTAGAAGCCTTGATTAGATATTTAAAATCTTTGCTCTTGGTAGAATACCTCAGAAAAATACCTTCATCACTTTTGGCGTCAAGATTTTCATTTCTATCATCCTTTAAGACATAACATTGACTACCAAATATTTTGAAGTAACTTACATTGGGTGTTTTACCATACAATAGCTCATAAGGTTTCTTCTTTGTGTCCTTCAATTGTACTCTTTTAATTGTATAAACAGAAATGCTGACAGCTTCCCTCCAGAAGATTTGGGTGATGTCCTTTTCTATCATCATTGTTCTTGCACAATCAACTATTGATCTATTTCTTCTCTCAGCAATCCCATTTTTTTGTGGTGTCCTTGGTGTAGAAACCTGTCTTTTATACCATGCTCATTACATAAATTAGTGAATTCATCTTATATAAATTCTCCTCCTCCATCTGATCTTAAACATTTTAGATCCTTACCACTTTGTTTTTCTACCATAGCCTTAGACTATTTAAACATCTTGAATGCTTCATATTTTTCTTTTAGAAACATGACTGTCATCATTCTAGAGTAATTATCAACAAAGAGAATAAAATATCTATCTCCATAATAACTCTTTGTCCTTATAGGTCCACATAAGTCAGTATGGACTAGTTCTAGAATATCATCAGATGGATGGGCTTTGCTTTTGAAACTAGACTTTGTCATTTTACCTTTTTGACAATTTTTGTCCATGATGTTGTCTGGCTTTGTCATCGTCGGTAAGCCTCTTACACTTCTTTTTCTGCTTATTTTCATTATGTTGTCAAAATTTACATGACACAATCTTTTGTGCCACAACCATATGTCTTCGTTTCTAGTCATAAAGCAAGTGGGATTAGTATCATTCAGATAGAATAAGTTACCTTTAATCTGTTCACCGGTACCAATCAGTTTTCCTGATTCATTGAAGATCTTTGCCTTCTTGTTTTTAAATGCTACTCTGTGACCTAAATTATTTAGCTGAGAAACACTCAACAGATTATAATTCAATCATTTTACCCAATAAGTATTTTCACATTTAATCAGGTTATTCAACATTATTGTTCATTTTCCTTCAACTGGACAAGGTGTATCATTTCCTATTCTTACTGTACCACCATTATAATATTTAAAAGTGTTAAAATTTTCTTTGTCATCGGTCATATGGTGACTGCAGCCACTATCTATAATCTAGATATCATTCTTACTAACCTTAGATATGAGTGCAATTTCTTCATACCTTTCATCTTCATCTGAATCATCCTTTACAGCTACAAATAATATCTCAATGTCATCATCAGGTTCGGTGTCAGTATCTTCATCTTTGCAAGCAGGTAGGTAGCTAGTCTTCTTGTCTTTATCCTTGTAGTCTCTGGTATCCTTTCTTTATGATTGTCGGTAACCTCTGTAATCTTTGTTATTACCTCTGTTAGATTTCTTCTCAAAAGATCTATCATCTTTTCTTCTGTTAGGACATCTTGCAGCAAAGTGTCCAATCTCTTTACAATTAAATAATACAAGTGGTAACTTGCCTTTGTATTTACCTTTGCCTCTCTGTATTCTTTTGGCCATAAGTGATTCTATTTCATCTAGATCTTCTTCTTCACTTTCACTTTCACTATCCCTTCTAGATGAGCATCTATGATTGGATTTGCTTATTTTCGTAGAAGACTTAAATGCAGACTCTAAACTTGGTAAGACACTATTGTCAAAGTTATTCATCTCAAATGAAATCAGTCTACCAATTAGGCTATCAAGAGTAACTGTATTTTTTGCTACTGCTCTCATTTCTTGAATAGCAGAAACTCTAATAGCATATACAGGTAATAAGGTTCTTAAAATTTTACTTACCACTATTTCCTCTTCAAGTGTTCCTCCAACACCTCGTATAGCTTTGACTACTTCTTTTATTCTTGTGTTGTACTGTTTGATGTTTTCTCCTTCTTTCATTCTGAGATCATCAAAATTTCCTCTAAGGCTTTCTGCCTTGGCTCTCAGAACATTTGTATCACCTCCATGTACAAGCTTCAGTTTGTCTCACATTTTCTTTGCAGTTTTGCAATCCTTGACATGTTCAAATTCAGCATCAGAGAGTGAGGAAGAAAGCTCTATAACCATGTAGTTATGCGCATGCTTCTCTCTTAATTGATCTATTGTCAATGGTCCTGTGGGCAACACATATTCAGTATCTAAGTATTGAGTAACATCATTACCAATACCTGATAAGTGGAGTCTTATCCTGCTTTGCCATGAAGCAAACTTGTCTTTGTTCAACTTGGGCACATCTCATCTCTTCATCTTGTGATATTTAATTAGGTCTTGAAACCTTCCTTCTAAGCACACAAGCTTTGATACCAATTGTTAGTAATAACTGAGAGGGGGGGAATCAATGGCCTCAAATTTTATTCTTTAATCTTTAACCACCAATCAATACACCTTAAATTATTAAGTCCCTACAAGATGCATGTCATAAAATACTTATAATAATTAACTGTCTGTCAGTTTACCTTGTCTTTCCTTATTCTCCTTCATAACTGATAAGCAGTAAAACTATTTACCGATACTCAGTAAATATGCAGAGTATACCAATCAATCTAGAAATGCATATGTGAAATGTAAAACAATAAAGTAATAAACCATACACACATAACACATGGATTTTAACGTGGAAACCCTGTTAAGGAAAAAACCACTAGGATCGGTACCCCAAATTTTCACTCTTCTGAAGTGACCCATGTTAGGAGCCAACCCTGTTAAAGGTTACAAACACACTGTTAGGTGCGACCTTGTTAGAGGATTTTATACATAGAGGTTGTCACTTAGTATCTGGCATCTATTTTGCTACCATCCTTGAATCAACCTACTTCTTAGACTATCAATAGGCTTTAGGAAAATCTTGCTACCATCCTTGAATCAACCTTCTTCTTAGGCTGTCAATAGGCTTTATGCAATTTCAATGCTACTTTCATGAATCAACCTTTTTGACAATCTATTAGGATATACCTCAATTATAGAAGACGGTTAAGTCCTGCTCTGTTAAGAGACTTGATGCTTCAATGGTTAAACTGAAATATTATGACCTGTTTCTAATGCAACTTGAATTGCAGATTTTCAGATCTATTTAAGTACAATACCTCTCTAATCAATGTATCAATTTAATTCTTTGTACTCCACACTTTCTACTCTGTGATGTTGTGCTTCACTGTTCGTCGGTGTCTGCAGAATTCTTTAGCTCTTCTGCAGCTTGATTGATCAGGACTGTATGAAGTTATCCTTCATCAGTTTCTCTTCAGCATCCTCTTTCTATTCACTCCCCTTTTGTGTATTTGATTTCTTGTGGAAATAAATTATGCTTGTCTCTTATATAGACATGATATTCTTTAATTCTCGATTCTTGATTCTTAGCGTGAAAAATAATCCACCCAATTTGATTTACAGCTTTAACTCCTGATTTATCTCGTAGTTATCTTCTTGCCAACTGTAAAAATCTTCTTTAAATCAATTACTTAACTCTGGTTGAATAAAACAAATAAAACAACCACTTAAGTCTATCTTTAAGCTCTGCCAGCTAGATATTTTATCATTTTCTGAACTCTCTATTATGTCGGTAAACTCTACAGTTAGTCATCGATGATAACTGCCAGTTCTGTCAGTGTAACTCCAGTTAGCTTCGGGATCTCCGTCCATCAGGTATACTATGATTTTGCTTTGTCAGGAAACACTATCATCTGCTCGTCGGGCATCACTGTGACTTTTTTTTTTTCTTTACCGATGGTGTGCACTCCATCCGTGTTGTCTCACTTAGTGAATACTTGACTTTTATGCATTGTTGAAAGCATAATCTTTGTTTCATTAATTCTCTGAAGTCTTTGGCATTATGTACATGACCGTACAGATGATATCAAGTTGACATCAATGACAATACAAACTATTAACTATTTTAATGTCTTGCATCATCTTCAACTTAACATTATCAAACATTCAATCAGTTACATATAATGAAGGACTGCCCGCTGGTTACTCCTCGGGTGAAGCCATCGCCAAAGGAAGCGCTGGTCAAAAATATGAAAGCTGGAAAAAAAGAAGAATGGACTACAGTTTCAAGAAAAGGCAGGAATGCCTCAGGCTCTAAGTTGACGCATGTTGCTTCTGCAACTGTGTCATCTCTGGAACCTCCGGTTGGAGATATTCTTCCTTTCACTGAAGCACCAATGGTGGTGCCGCTTAATTCAATCCCTGTTATCCAGGGGAAAAAATCAGCTGCGAGGCCCTCCACTTCAGAGGTGGTGCTCGTGCTGCCTACGATTTCTTAAGTTTCCTTCTAGTCTTTGTGTTGGTCTCATAGTCTTCATGGACGCATGGATGACCTAGAAAAAAGTGGTTTATCTCTCCTGAAGATTTACTCCCCAGCTTTAGCTCTGTACCAACTTTCTTGTAGAATAGTTTCTCCTCTCTTGGGGACGAGGAAACCATGAAAGAGTTTTTGTGAATTTTTTGTCCTGGAATGTGCAAGGTCTAACTGACCTCTCTAGAAAGTACTATGTTCATGATACCCATCACAGACTTCACAATCTAGATTATTTATGTTTACGGGAAGTGAAAATTTTTGGGTTCCTGATTAATTCTGCCTGTCGTGTCATTTGGCCAGACGACATTGCTTTTTCTTCTCAGCATGAAGCTGGTAAAGGTGGTGCCATTACTATTCTATCACCTTGCCTTCATTCTTCTATTATTGCTTATGGATCTAATTCGATGCAGCATGTCACTTGAATTTTGTTATCTTTTCATAACCATTCTTTTGGTATCATTAATGTTTATGCCCCCAATGATGCAGTGGAAAGATCTCAAATTTGGTGCTGGCTGGCAGACAATTTGCCTCATGGTACTTGGGTTATGTGTGGGGATTTTAATATGGTTGAGCTGGCCTCTGACAAAGAAGGGATTACGCCTTTTCACTGGACAGTTGGGGAGAGAGAAGCCTAGTACCATATGCGCAATAAATTGAGCCTTTTTTATCCCAATGCTAACCGCCGCTAGTAGGGTGGGGTTTGGCATACTTAGTCTAATTTAAGAGCTTGTTCTGACCGCATATTTAAGAGACTAGATCGTGCTATGATAACGGCTCAATATTTTTTCTCTTTTTCTGAACATCGAGTCCTGCCTGTCATTCCTTTGACAGATGTAACCTTGTTAGACCACTTCCCCTTTTATTTTTCCATCACTTGGCATTCTTTTTCCAGGCGGGCCGCTCTGACGCAATTTTATCTCAATACATCAGTGCTGACGCATGCATCCACTATTGCTCACATTCTTCAAGCTTAGAATTTAGAGCCTCGGCCCCGCAGTCATCTTGGTTGGATTTAATGGTGGAATGATGCCATCACCCGTACTGTGAGATTTCTTCACATTTACGACCACCAGTTAGCCTGTTACAGGAAGCGTGCATATGAAGCTAACACCAAGGCTCTTCACAATGCTGTTGATGCACTTGTGTTGAACCCCTTTGATTCTAAACTTCACCTTAAGTTGGCCCAGCTTTGACATGAGAAGCAAATTTTTGATGCCTATGTTGCTTGTGGAGCTCAAATCAAAGCTCGCCTCCACTGGTTGGAGGTGGGCGATAAATCCTCTATAACATCCCTAGTTATCAGTTTTGTCTCATCCAGCCATATCTTTCGGTCATGCACTCTGCTTAGCACTAACCAGATCCAGTTGGTCTTGAATTCCTTCAAGAATAATAGGGAATTTATGACTCCTTTCACTTCAATGTTCTTATATTCTTCTTTGATTTTTCCATCATCTTTGCAAAGATTTTTGTTAGCTTGCTCAACCTCAAGATCTCCTATCTCTGTAATCTTGCAGTGAATATATGCTCGAATGTCCTCAATGAGCAAAACCCTAGCTGGTATACTGGATAATGCACCAGCATTTTTGACTTATGAAGCAACCTCAAGAAATATCTTGTAATGAGGTTCTTCACAAGTTGCATTCTTGATCAGATTGACCTTTTTCTCCTTTGCATTCTTGATCTTGGAGGTTCATGAAGTAGTTGCCATCATTTCAGAATTTAGGGTTTTTCCCGTAAAAGAAAACAGAGCTCTTGGTGAATGTTGTTACTTACTTCAACCTTATGTGACTGCTGGGAATATTTCTGAGTGTTGTGAATAGGGTTGAGTTCGCTCTGCAAATTGGTTTCTTCGTGCTCTAGTTTTGCTCTACTTCTTTTCTCAAATCGCTTTGTGAATAATGAGTTCTTTCGTCAACTATTTATAGAATGTTTTCCCTAAGTTGTGTCATAAATGTTCACCCACTTCTCGGTGTTTGAAGACGGAGCCGTCAGGTAGAATACACACTTCATTCTTGGTGAGAACACCATGCTCAGGCCAGGTGTCAACTCATTTGATTGTTTACCGATGGATCTTGGTATATGGCGAAGACAACATTGCCTTTTTACATGATTACCAATGGAGCTCGGTTTACACTAGCGACTTAGCTTTTTAAGTGTTAACCGACGATGCTTGGTAAGTGTAGACAATTTAGCTTTGTATGTACACTGATTATTTTTGGTAGGCATTGATCGATGAGATTGAATTCACATAATCATAACAATTAATACCATAGTGCATCTTTAATCATGCTAGTTTGGCAATTCATTCATGTATAATGGAACTAATGCAAAATGTAACTTGGTATAATGTAGTTCCATAGTTACTTGTTCTGCTTAGGTGGGGGTGGTGATGTCACCAGATCCATTGGATAAGGTGTCATGATTTGCATTGCTTGGTCCAACATCTTTAGTGTTTGTAGCTTTCCTCCATATTTTGTTTCTCATCTTCTTGATGTCTTCAATGGTGTTTCCATTGGCAAAGGTGCTTGTCTCTGTCACTCGATCGCTACAGTCCTTTCTTAGATGACCAAATTTATGACAGTGTAAACATGTCATTTTGGGGACTAAACATGTTGTTCTGGGGTTAGTCCAACTCCTATAATTTCTCATCCATTGTCTCATGCAGTTTGCAGCGTTGTGTCCAAATCTTCCAGATGTTGTGCAGTTTGCCCATGTGTTGTAATCCCAAACATATGAGTTACCGACTCTCTTTAGTTGATAGGTAGTTTCATTTTCTTTAGGCTTCCATGCTTGCCTTTTCTTCTTCCTGCATTCAAGAGATGTGTGCCCATGCATTTTGCAAGTAGGATAGTATTTGTCCATGTAGGTTTTCTTCTTTGGTTGTTTCACCTCAGATTTAGATTCATGTGTTTTATGTCCTTTCTTGTTACATTTATAACAAATTCCTATGAATGAAGGTGTGGATTTAGGAATACCTTTTATTTTTCTCCTACAAAAATTTGATGTGTGGCTTGGTTTTCCATAATTATTGCATGACTGCCTTCTTCATCTTGGATTTGTGTAGACATTCTTTGGATCAGCTTGGTATGGTGATTCTTCATTTTTGGTATACCCTAGTCCGGTATTGTTGTTGACTCTTCTTTGTCCATCTAGAAAATCATCCATCATTTTGGTGCTTTCTTCAACTCTCTTTATCATGTCATTATGATGTTGCTGAATTCTCACTTCATGCTTCAGTTTTTCATTTTCTTCTCTTAGCTCACCAATAGTTTATATTATTTCAATGAGTTCTATGTTCATTCGGTTTGCCTCCTGACTCATAAGAATAATCTGATTGGTGATCTCATGATGATGTTTTGTAAGTCTTTGTATTTCTGATTCTTTCTCTTGTAGCTTTTCAGTAATCTTCCTCCTGTCATCAATAGCTAGTGTTCTTTCTTGCTCAGCTTGTCTAGCATTGTTCATGACATCAATCATTCTTACCATTTGTGTCTCTTGACCGATTTGTAGAGATTTCACTTGTCCATCTAGATGTTGGTTGATTTCATTCAAACTTGTGATGCTTTCTTCAAATGTGTCTAACGCTTTGCTAGATGCAGATTGTGATGACTCAAATAGATTAGGTATCTCCTCTTCATGATAGTATGTTTCATTACAGTGAGATACCATAATATTTCTTTCATCCAGCAATTGTCTCATATTGATTTTAGCTTCTTTATATTGTTCATAGAAGATCTGTATCTCTAAGTTCTGATTCTCAATGCTCTTGTCTAGCTTGTACCTTTCCATTGTATGATCTTTTCTCTTAAGTCTTTAAACTTTTACAATTAAGATATCTAGCTCTGATACCAATTGTTGGAAATAATAGAATGGTGTACTGAGAGGGGAGGGGTGAATCAGTACCTTCAAAACTTTTATCTCTTTACCTTAATCCTTCATGAAATCAATTGTATTACCATCCATGTAAGCTATTCTATCTATGTGTATGTTGTATCAAATCATTAACTCAATAAGCGTGTAAAACATTCATTGAAACATTTATGAAATGTATAGACACATGATACAAGATTTGGTAATGCAGAAAACCCCTATTAGAAGTTAAAAACTGTGGTGGGGATGAAACCCACAAAGCTTCACTATCTACAGAATGGAAGGGGTCAATTAAGGCTTACAATTTTATCACTTCTGATGATCTACCATGTTAGGAGTATTATGTAGAGACTAGTTAAGGTCTACTTTGTTAAGAGCTTTAACAACACTATTTAGTGTGCACTCAGTTAAGAGATTTACAAAGGATTGTTAAATCCACCTTTCTTGAAAGTATTTCTTCTATTTTCTACACTTGTTAGAATGTAGACAAAGATATTCAGTGACCTAAGTGTATGAAATCTACAATTTCTGATTTACAGATCCATTAAATTCACACATACAATGTATCACCTAATGTGATTTATTAATACCTATGTTGCTCGATAGCCTTGAATCTGGTTCTTGATAACCTAATTTATCTTTTGTTGTTCTTGCTTGAAACTCTTAGTCTGATCCATAGATGTTCTCCTTGGATACTCTCATCATCACATCCATATGAAATGAATGATTACACATCTATTTATACAATAGATTGACCTAATTAAGTTTCATGTATTACAAAGATAACTCTATGATCAAAGGTTTACAGCTTGACCTTGATCTCCTAGTTTGCATGTTTTCAATTAGTTAGACTGATTAAAATAATTAAAATTACATTGCTTGTCCCTCAAGAAATGGTTTTAAATAAAATCAAAACGCTAAATATAAAACATAAGTGTTTTATCTGATGTGGAGGTCAGATCCATATATCTTGAGTTATAAATAACTTTCGATGACTGATGTTCGGGTTGCTCTGTTGTCTATCTTTCGGTGTTCCTTCTATGAAATGTCCATCGGGTTCCCTTGCTCTTTTGGGTTCCTCTCTTTTCTGCTCAGTCGGTTTACACTTCAATATTTTTGGGTTGAACTATGAAAATTGTGTCGGGTTTCTCTTGTGATCTATTTTTTTGGGTTTCTCTTGAACTTAACACTTTTGGTGACCTTTGTTATATGTACTTTTGGTTTATACTAAAATCTTGTCTTTCGGTGTAGGTTTTGCCGATGGTTCAGAAATTATTTTCCCTTTGCATACTAATGGCAAAAATAATGTCTTCAATTGATGAATTTGCACCTTGGTGTGAAATGGGTACACCGAAGAGGTGCGGAATGTCAAATAGGAAATTTTTTGATCTATTGTTTGTATATATTTGTTCAGTACATGAGGTCGATTGGTAGGCTATTTAGAAAATTTTGTTGTTATATTAAACAAAGGTCTCAATGGACAAGTTATAGGTTCAAATGAACTATGCATCCACTGAAAAGGATCCAAACATGACTACAAACAACCTCTAAATTGGTAGGATAATTAGGATCCATTATGAACATGACCATCTTATGTTTGCAACATGGAGAGAGTGAGGGTGAGGAAGAGATATGGATAAAAAGAGGGAAGGAGGTCTAGGGAAAGATAAAGATAGAGATAAAGAGCAACATATAGATAGAGAGAGATATAGATGGTGAGATAGAGTGACACACACACACACACACACACACATCCTATAATTGTATTACTATGTAATTCTCCATATAGTCTGGCATGTTTTAGCATGTATGGGCTCCTGCATTAATTTTCAGCACTCCATCCCCAATTTTGATTTTTATTCTAGCATCCCCTCATCCATTGGGACCCATGGTCAAAATTTCTATGTGTAGTTCCTCTCACATTTGCTTCATGCATGACATCCTTATTAGATTTGATGACCATCAAATCTTCCCAAGAAACCTGCATGCAAGATTGTCACGAAGTGGAAGCAAAAGACAGAAGAGAAAGAAGGCAGCTATGGAGGCCAAAAAGCTAGAGACATCGTATGCAACAAGAAAACAATATATTAATGATATATTTCTATCAATTACAATCTGATGTAAAAACTTTGTAAATGAAAACTAAGAGGTGAATCCTTATAAAAGGAATCACGAAAACCTAAAAAGGGAAACCCTAAGGTTAGCTGAAGCAAACTAGAGTCAATAGGTGAGTTACTAATTAGATCATAATGATTTAATTTAGTAACCCGATAGACTATTACTCTAACACCCCCCCCTTAAGATAAGCTTAGGGAGAAGCAAAACCTAGGAAACTACTGCAGAAAGAAGGAAAGGTGGGTCCCGAAAACAAGGCCTGATCAGGTACCCAAAACATAAAAGGGAAAAGATGTCCCAGAGAGAGGAACAAGAATAGAGAAAGAAGCATCTCCAAAGCATGAAGCTGAAAACTCTGTCAGAAGAGACTGCTGAAACCCCCACTGAAGTGCATGACCAGGTAGAGAAGACAAATGTCTGAAGAGCTGATCAATCAAACCAGGAAGCAATAGAACCAACAGGAGAACCCCCCCATAATGCTGAACTGGGAGAGGTGACAGGAACACTCAAATGCAATGCCAGAAACGTCTACAGAAGAAGAACCAGGAACACCAATAGTGCAACAAAAGTACACACACAGGATAAAGGGTGGTGTCATCGACACACAGCATAGGCTAATGTCATGGAAGGTACGCTCACTTGACAAAGGTGGATGCGCCTAAAGCGGCATAAGCATCATAACCCCCCATGACACTTTATAACAGAGTGCAAGTACAACAACACACAAGGTGTACAAGATCCCAGATATACAGAAGTAGGCACTTTATCTCAGTACATTTATAGAAAAAAATACAACAGAAGGAGCATAAGAGCTCAGATGTCAGAAAGAAGAGTGAACTATGAAATCAGAAGAAGAGATCCCAGGACCTGTAGAACCAAGCAATCCATCAGAGTGCATAAACTGCCAAAATCGGAGGAGAGAAAACTTGGAGCAAAATCTAGAAAAAATACCTCTGCCACTGAATAGCACACTGAACCAGCTTTTCGACGATATCTTGTTTGCCAAAAACGGAGTCCGAATGAGCCAGATATGACTCCCGAAAGGCAAAAAAAGATATCAGACTTCAAAAAAAAAAGAGCGTGTTGAAACAGTAGAACCCAAAACCCTAACCCCCATCATCGGAAAGTGCTCAGAAAAAGCTTTTCGACGGTATATGGAACTCAGAAAAAGACCCCCGTATGCTCAAGATAGAGCAAAAAAGGCACAGGTACCCCCAAAAAATCAAAAAAGGTTACAAATGAGCCCCAGGGGCTAAAATATTTTGGCCCCTGGGCACATGGCGCGTGCCGAGGGCTGGGCCGCAGCCCCTGGTTCTCCATAGGACCACCGCGCGAAGAAAAAGGGGCCTAAGCGCCCGCCGAGAGGATCCCGAGCGGCACGGCCGGAAGTAGAGCGGGCGCCGGAGCGGGGAGCCGGTGGCGGGGGCCTGTCGGAGCGGCGGGCGGGTCGCTGAGGGGCCGCGGAGGGCGGCAGGGCCGGGAGGTGGCGAAGCCCGGGGCGGCGCGGCAAAGCGGCCGGAGGGAGGCGGCGCTGTGTGGTGAGTGGGCCGGGAGGCCGGAGGAACCGCCAGTGGAGGCCGTTGAGTAGGGCGCCCGCAGCCGGAGGAGGTGGTGTGGGGGCAGCCCGGCGGCGGCGGGATTCCAATTGAACTGTCTACGCATTGAAAATGCATAAAAACCTTTGAAAATAAGGTTTTTTTTAATTTTTTTCTCAGTTTCCGTGCCCGTACGGCATTGGAAACCAAAAAATTTTTGCCTCAGGGTCAAGTTGTCCAAAATGGACAAGCTTTATATGGATTCTGGGGTTTTTGGGCCTTTCGGACACAATCGTGAGGTCGGTTTTGGTCCAAAGTGCCTGAAAAAATAAAGACCCCCCAGATCCAATAAAAGACACCGAAAAAGCTTCTAAAACCCTCTGTGCTTCAACAAAACACGAACAGCAACCAGCAGGAGAGCTCTAATACCATATTAGATTTGATAACCATCAAATCTTCCCAAGAAATCTGCATGCAAGACTGTCACAAAGTGAAAGCAAAAGACAGAAGAGAAAGAAGGCAGCTATGGAGGCCAAAAAGCCAGAGACATCGTATGCAACAAGAAAACAATATATTAATGATATGTTTCTATTAATTACAATCTGATGTAAAAACTCTGTAAATGAAAACTAAGAGATGAATCCTTATAAAAGGAATCACGAAACCCTAAAAAGGGAAACCCTAAGGTTAGCTGAAGCAAACTAGAGTGAATAGGTGAGTTACTAATTAGATCATAATGATTTAATTTAGTAACCCGATAGACTATTACTCTAACAATCCTGATGGATGTGGCTTTGGCATTATGTTGGGTTAGTGCCTCTATGTAGTTGGATGATATTTCTTGTGATGCCTTGTTCTAGATCTGGATGTTTCTTTGTTGCCTTATCTAATTTGTTTATATGGCTTATGATGTGATTTGATAGTTTCACTGATGTATGTACCAGTGGTTACCAAATTATGCTTTTTTTGTTTGATCATGTTGGACCCATGAGAGGTTGTTACCTTCGGGGTGATTTGATTTATGTCATTGCATTGGCAAGTGGCTTATGTCCTTATGCCTGGTTGTGAGAACCATGGTGGTGTAGCTTGTTGCTTATTTGATTCGGGATGTTGAACTTTCTTAGTTATGTGGATTATTTTCTATTAGGTATCTAGATCTGAGATTGATTCTTTTATGATGTTCCCTAGCTACTCTCATGTTATGACTTTATATTGGTATTATGAGTTGCATTTTATTATAGTTCATTCTATGGTTGTTTCAATGTCACTGTTGTTGTTATGATGGTATATGGTTTACTTCATATTTGAGGATACTTTGATTATGTTCATCTTATTCTGATTATTATATGATGTTAATATGGATTCTCCATGATATTGTGCCTTATCATGTTGATGGATATCTTATTTGAGATTTTTGTTAATATACAATTAAATTCCATAAAATGATTATTTAATGTTTAATTTAAATTAAGTGTACATTGAGGATTAAATATGGAATGACCAATGTTGTGACATTCTAATACATGTGAATGATAATTTAACTAGAGCATCACTATTCTATTAGACATACTTTGATTATTATATGCATGTGTTTCTGCTATATATATTGTGTGAGGTTGCACTTGATGTGTACATGTTTCAGTGAACAAGTATAAGATATAATTTTTCCTGAGTTGTAGGTTTGAGTTTCTTTATCCCCTACAGTGGCATAGGAGATAGTTACAATGGACATTCATGATTTCAACCAATATCGTCCCAATATGGGTGGTGTATCTGTAGTTGATATAATGATACCTCCAATACTATGGGTAAAATATGGACTTCATTTGTATTACTGTGATTAAACCAGTGACTGTATGTGCATTATAAAGTAACTGCAATGTCATGGTTGAGTTAGATTTCATTGTTGAGTTGCATAGTTCTTTATGATTTTCTTGTTTCTGATAATTTTTGTCGTAGTGGCATTCCAACTAACGAAATTGGCCTGATTTGATCCAAAATCTGTTGGATTATTTTAATTGGTTTTAAGTAGTCCTTTAGTGCATTTTTCTAGTTTGGCCAAAAGTGACTTCTATAATGAAGAATGAGACTTCATTTGTCACTTATGTATTTTGGGAGAGCAAAAATTGTTTCAACCCTCTTGTTGAGCAATTTTTATTTTGCTTGTTGGGAATGACTCGTGCATGGGATTTTGTAGGAGGTGGATCATTGGATTTAGGTTGTGATTGCTCCACTTTGTATAGAGTTTTTATTTTATTTTGTGGATTATTTTATTTATTCTCTTTGTTAGTGTCAGTTTAGCCTCTTGTGGCTTGTTGGGCATTCTCTGAGCCCCAGTTAGGCAATCTTGTGAACATGTGTATTATGTTTTAAGAGTGTATTTTGGTTTTCATGGGACCCTTGGAAGTGTTGAAAGACCTCCTCTTGTGCATTGTCATTATTTTATCGTTGTTGTGTTTCTTTATTGCTTATGCAATATTCTTATGTTGATACACTTTTGTAGTTAATGCTTATGTAATTGCAAAGAAAAATTTTTATTAGTGAATGCTTTACCCTGTTGTTCCAAAGGTTCCTTGGCAGGGCATTACAGTGCTTTCTGGGGGGAATAGACTGTCCTGGTCAACCTATTCCCAAGAATAGGTCAACCCAATTGGCTTATTCCCCCATAAAAGCTCTGAATTTGAACCGAAGGTTGGTCTCAATGGTTGAGTGGGAAATCCAAATTTTTGTTGGCCCTCTTCAAGTTTTGAGCTCTGAAATGCTTGTCAGGGGTATATAAGAAACCTACATCTCCTCATTTTGGTAATAAATCAAGAAATAAAGCATTCATGATATCAAGCATCCATAACTACAAGCAAGAATAAGAAGACCTCAAGAGCAAGATCAAGATTTCAGTCATCTCAATAATTCAAAGGAAATAATACTCTCCATGTTAGAAAAATTCTCTCCCTTAGTAAAGACCAAGTATAGGATATCACCATCAAGGAATAAGATCATAGCATAGATATCCATTCACAAGCATTAAAGCATTCAAGTCTTCAAGCCACTACTCTCTCTCTCTCTCTCTCTCTCTCTCTCTCTCTCTCTCTCTCAAGCATTGTGAACAACTAAAATATTCGTTGTGAAAGGCATTTATTTCATGGTCTCCTTTTAGGTTTTTGTGAAGATTCAAGGCTATTGCATTAATACTTTTGATCACATTCAAATAAGCATTGCACCATCATAGTATACGGTAGTTCATATTTCAGATCTAGCTTCTACTTTACATCAATACACTTTTTATTTATGTATATTTCATTCCAATTTAAAGGTTGAATCCTCAACTGGGGTTTGACAGAGGAAAACCCCTCTCTAACAAACATTTTCTCTTTTCTCTATGTTTAGGAACATTTGGTATCAATTTTAGGATCAAATCTAGAAAGTAAAGGACCTCGACTACAGTCTGCAACTGAAATCATTAGAAAGTGTAGGGAGAAAGTTGATCCAGTTGACTTGGCCCAAGGAAAATTTTGACCAAGTCACCATAGTCCCATCCAGAACAACATTAAATTGAATTTGTAGGTTAGTTATAACTTTTCAACTTTTTTTTCGGTAATATAATTTTCTGTCAGCTCTCTGTTAGTTTGTAATTCACAAAACCATCTTTTCTTCCTTGCTAGCCCTAAATCTTATATTTCTCAATCACACTTGTATAATCAGTCTCAAATATAATCAAGGATCATTGCACCCACTCAGCTCTTAAGCCTTATTGAACCTAGTGATTCATCTTCCTTCCAATGTAATATAGGGGATAGTCACAAGTTCATTAGTTTTCCCATTTGAACTAGTGAACTATATTTCTTATGTTACATTTTGTTTAACCTAATGCATGACATTTCCATTCTGATTTGGTGTCTAGATCTTATTTGTATGCATCAATCAATCTTTCCATCATTGTATTGTTACATCTTAGGCATTTAATTTTTATTTTATAAAATTTAGACGCATTCTTTAGTAAAAAAAGGACATAAAAAATTACACAATGTTATCCATTATCTCATAGATCTATTTCATTATTGCATTGTATTTTCATGTAGAAAAAATTAAAAAAAAAATACAAAAATATTTCATTTTATGCATTTTTGTTAAATTTCATCTATCTCAATTTGATTTGTATAGATGGATTTTTTTATCTTTATTTGATAGTTCAATATCAATTTCTCTTCAAGAGTTTCAAGATATTCTTTTTCATGCATATGATGATAACTTAGTTCTTCATTTCATTCATACCCATTATATGCCCTCTCCCAAAGTTAATCCAGCTCTTCATTTTATTCATACCCATTATATTCCCTCTCCCAAAATTAATCCCAGGTCCATAAATGTCGGCAAGTTGACTCCCAGTGAGTATATGGCTTATTTTGTGTTGTCATTATGGCAACAAAGTCATATGAAGTTTTGACAGTAAACTATGAAGTGAGAATTCACTAAGTGTAGAAGACAGAACACAACAGTGACTTGCAGTCGATCAGGGCATCAACGCACGTGTGTATGATCATCTTAGGTTATGCGCATTCAGACTTAATCTCTGACATGTTATTATTCTTACCCTATACATGCATGGTACGGAATGGAAGTACAGACAAGTTACAAAAATAAAAAGTACACCAGCAGTCCAGAATACAGAGTATGAAGCTGACTTCATTATTTTGATTAGTGTGTAATCTTTTGTTATGTAAAGGCTAAGCACCTATTGTAATAAGTTTTTAATCATGTATTAAACATTTTTGTAAACACACTTAAGCCAATTTTTTTGGAAGCGTTGTGTATTATGTTTTTGGGCTGACTAAGGTCTTGTTTATAGTCGCGTCTATTCAAGCATAAAGATATATATATGTAATACAAAGGTACATTTGTGTGTCGTTGAAAATAGTCAAAGAAGATGTATAGCATATCAGTATGAAGATATCAGTATGAGATAGAGCCTTTAAAGAAGTTAAGAGCATAAGCATGTAACTGGAACTCATCAGATATCTGTGTCACATACATCAGTTCACTTTTGGATATAGTGCATATCTATTCTCAGGAGGTTGTAGCCTTCTTTCTCTTTGAGCAATGAGCTCTTGGATAGTGAGTCCTCACCCCTAACAGGGTTAATTTTAAAAGACTCCTAACAAGGTCAAACCCTTAACCAGGTTATTGTACTCACATTGTAAAGACTTCTTCTAACAGGGCAAAGGAACTTTAACAGGTTCATTATACTAGTACAATATTTGTGGGTACTAATTCCCACCAGGGTTTTCCTCTAATCAAGGTTTCCCCGTAATCATATCAAGTGTTATTTTTTCTTGTGTTAAGATTCATTGGATGTATATTTGATTTATGTTTAAGTTTCTGAATTTGAATAATTAGCTAAACACTGATTCACCCCCCCCCCCCCTCTTANTTCCCCCCCCCCCCCCCTCTTAGTGTTTCCAAAAATTGGTATCAGAGCCTGGTCCTCAGAGACAAAAGTATAACCACTTGATGAGATCATGGATTCAGCAGAAGTCAAACATCTAAAAACTAATCTTGAAGTAGCCTTTGAAGAACTAGACAGATCTGAGAAAGAAAATGAATGACTGAAACTAAAATTTGATGGCTCACAAATGCTTATCAAGAAACTAAGGAAAGAACTAAAAGATTGCTCCACGAATTATTTGAAACTGAATGAAGAGAACATGTCTCTGAAAGATAAGATAGAAGAATTGAATGATCAGTTAACTGATAGCTTAATAGCTATTGAAGAGAAGAAAAAAGAAAACAAACAGTTGGATGAAGAACTCATGCAAGCCAATATGAAAATCTTGGAATTGGAAAACATCAAGAACAAAATTGAATCTAAATTATCAGGAGCAAAAGACAAGATCGATAAACTACACACAAGCTCTGATCTGATTCAATCACAACTCTATGGACAGAATCTAAAAGGTGACACCATTGGTATGGGATACAGTTTAGCTCAAATTGAGATCAACTCATTACAAGAAAGAAAGAAACCTCTAACAAAATCTTCAAAAGAAAAGAAAACTGAAAATCATGAAGAGACTAAAGTAGAATCACCAAAAGATAAGCACAAGGAAGTAAATCGTACTCGCTATGCCTGTAACAAGCATAGAGACTTGGCAAGAGATTGTAAGAATGTAATACCTTTCAATGGTTACTATTACTCCCATAATAAGTTTGGTCATAGGGCTATTCATTGTAGAACAAATCAAAGAAATCAGCCACAACTGAACCAAAGGAATCAAACTCAATTCAATCAGATAAATCAACCTCAAAGAAACTTGCATAACATTACATGTCAGATATGTAACTACAATGGACACACAACTAAGAAATGCAACATGATGAATAACAACACCATACCTCCTATCATCTGTCACTCATGTGGAAAAGATGGACATATCTCAAGGTTTTGCAGATCAAGAACAAAAGGACAAGAGAATCCCAAGAAGTCTTTGTTTGAAGAATCAGGAGAAGTCAAGTTTGTGGAAGCCAAAACTAACTCAGATAAAATATGGGTTGAAGTAAAGAAGGATAATGAAGAGAACAAGGTAGTAGATGCATCCTTAGTGGACGCACCTTCTACTTCTAAATAGTTGACCCTCATGGTCTTAGGGGGAGCTATTCTAGCTCTGAACCCCTACATGGCTGGTATACTCATCTCTGAGTATGCACCTATGGATTCATGCATGTAATCATGAATTAAGGTTGTATGTATTCACACATTGCCTTTACTTTGTTTAGAACAAAGTTGGAAATTCTCTCTATAAACCACTTTACAGCAACGAGCATTAAATGCAATTGATCTTTATATAAGTTGGCAAAAGATCTTAAAGACCTCACTTTACATTTGAGATTGAAGCATTCAGAAAGAAGATAGGCATCGAGCATCAAAGCACTACAGCTTGAATGATTAGTTGGTTTGTGAACAAATTACGTTTGGAACGGAACCCTAGCAGTCGCGTCTTTTTAGAATCATTGTGAAACCCTATTTAAAATAGTTGCAAGTAAGTATGTCAACCCCTGTTGTATTCGACATTGCTGAGAGGAAGAGATTTTTTTTTAAGAAGCATCCATTCAAGTCCGTACTGGATGATGTTGAAGGAGCATTCTCTAGGACTTTGCTAGGATTCATACATGTAGAAGACTTCTGTGCATATGTTTATTGCAAGAAGGAAACAGTTGGAGACAACATCATTGCATCTCTCATGGGTTCTATGATGAAACTAGATTATACATTCAAGGATGAATACACGCATCTCACTAATAACCCTATCTTTGAGTATTCCAATGCACATGAGTTATATGAGCCATAATGGGTGAAGATATTACTGAGCAGGATACATGATGATCTATACTGGATAGGTGAGGTTCATGTCTGCATCACTGCTGATCTAATTCATGAGATGACTGGACTTCCCAAGACTGGACTAGTTCTTCCAACTGGTAAGGATGTTAAGAAACAAGTTGAGCAAGCATGCTTATCTAAGAGTGATAGGTGCGGTATGATAGTTGATCCCATCAAGGAAGATGACATAAATCTAGTTACCATGATACTAGGTTATAAATTTTAGCATGCAAGCAGACTAAATAGTGTATCTGTAGCTACTATCTTAGCAGTAATAAAAATGGTGAAAGATAATACTCAGTACAACCTATGTGAGATATTGCATGCTCAATTGATTGACAACATCCAAGCTATCAAGCATGACAAAAGAAAGATATTTAGGTTTGGCTCACTGATCATATATCTCTACTTCCACATAGTAGGAAAGGTTGCAAATCTCTACCTAGACAAAAGCAAACCCACTATGTCACAGATTTCACTAAAAGCCACAACAGAGAGTAGTGTGAAGGAGTCTATGGACATGGACATCAAAACATTCAGGATCAAGATGCAGAAGAGGTTAAAGATACCTGAGAAAATAGTTGAGAAGTACAAAGACACCATATGCTTCATGGTGGAGACTAACTATACTTGCATGGAGGCAGTTGAACCTAGGACAAAATGGATTCACCCTCTTGGTTATGAAGTTGAAGAACATGTTTTGGAAGGTTATGCACAAGTCCTCTTATCTGCGCCCAAGGATCCCAATGAACCTAGATGGGGAACTTATAGAGAAAAGACAAATCAAGTTGAGTCTATCTTATACAGTGTTGAGAACAAAAGGAAGGCATCTAGGATTACCTCAAATATCCTAAAAGTTCATGGTGTTACACAAGAAGATCTTGACAGAGCTAGAGAAGATAAGATAGGCAAAGAACTTGAGAAGACTCCCATAGAAGTAAAAATAGAAAATACTGATGATATGCCCAAGAAGAAGAAGAAGAAATCAAATGAAGATACATCTACGCCATCAACCACCATTGATCTGGATGCATCTCCACCATCAGTACCTAGAAAGAAGTCTAGAGGAAGGAAGGAAGCGCCCACTAGTCATCCATCCTTAAGAACTACAAGGAGAAAGGTAAAGAACACACAAGCTCCTCCTAAGGTAGGTTTTAGACCTAGTCTTAATGTCTTAAGGAACAAAATTGTCAGTGAAGGGAGACTAGAGTCTCTCAAGAATGTATATGACAAATATCAAGAGATAGACAAATCAGAGATTCATTCTATGATCATCTCTCATATGATTAAATTCAAAAGGATTGTATTGGAACTCAAGACTGTCATACCAGACAAGGTATGGAACATACTTGATATGTTAAAGAGGAAAGCAATTGAAGAGGATATGAGGATAAGAGAAGAAACGTTGGATAGTC
Source organism: Thuja plicata (assembly GCA_018584345.1). Lineage (NCBI taxonomy): Eukaryota > Viridiplantae > Streptophyta > Pinopsida > Cupressales > Cupressaceae > Thuja > Thuja plicata. The sequence goes on along the minus strand of MU227808.1, from coordinate 1,453,054 downwards.
TTCTCCCAGTGTGCTCGCATGATGAGAAAGTCATCTTGTTGGATTTAGTAGAGCCGCACCTAAGAACCAAAACAAGAATTCTTCATATCATGAACAGGGAGTGTGATTTGGTCAGTGAAGAGACTCATAAAGCATTTGAGTGAGTATTTCCAGATAGACATATGTATCCGTCAATGGTGCCTATAGCTAAGGCAACTCCAGTTCCTCCTAAACAGGTTGCAGAACCAGTAATTTAGAATGCACCTAAAACAGGTCCACAAGTTTTAGCGCCCTCAGTCTCAATAGCCTCTGATACAACAAAAGATTCAGGGGATACTATAGTGATTGATGATATCAAGATATCTATGACCGCTTCTGATAATTATATGGATAAGGTTGAAAAAGCATTTGTAAACTCGAAAGAGATAGAGAAGGCATGCACTGATGATACATCTTTACAACAAGATAAAGTTCCCTCTATAGATTCAATAGACTTGAACAAAGAGGAAGATAATCAAAACAATGAGACACTAGTCATGGAGATCCCAGTTAAAAGTGAATGCATGGATACTAGTCAGAATACCATATTCACACCATCCATTCAACCATCTACCTCATTGTTGTCAAGTTTAACTCCTGACTCAGCAAGTTTGGATGCTTGGGGAGAAGAAGACCTGATCAAGATCAGTGTCCTAGCCATGGAAAAGGCCAAAGAGAAATAGGTTATGAAAAATTCTCTCTTCTTATAATCAGTAAACATTCTAAATGATCTAGTACCTGTATGCACCCTAAAATGGTCACCTAGACTTTGGGCCCCATTTTATTATTTTATCAATTTATCAAATCCCTGAATCAATATTTTCAAATATCAACAATATCAATTATATCAATTTCCTTGATAAAATCATAATCAATTCAATATTTCCT
>MU227808.1:1403606-1433174 GCA_018584345.1 Thuja plicata | reverse complement strand
TTCCCCCCCCCCCCCCCCCTCTCAGTGTTTCCAACAATAAGGACATTTTTGTGCAAGAAGAGATTATCACCACTTCTTTTGAGGATCTCCCTCCTAAGAAAGAGGCCTTCAAGAACAACATGATGAACTTTATTCTAAAATGTACCTCCCCTATGAGAATCATTTTTCATGATGGAATTCACTAAGGTATATTGGCTTGTTATATCTCATGTTATTACATTTCTTCTTACTTCCATTTATCAATTACATGAAGTAGATAATAGTTTATTTTATTTTGGGGATTTTATCAGGTTCACCACAATGTAACATAAGAAATGGAATTCACTAGTTCAAATGGGAAAATTAGTGATCCTAGGCCTATTTCCTATGTTGCATTGGAAGAAAGATGACTCACTAGGATTAAGAATACTTAAGCATCAAGTGGGGGAAATGATCAGTTTCCTTAATTGAGGTTTGATTATGCAAGTGTGATTTAGAAATGTAAGATGTAGGGCTAAAAGGAAGAAAAGGTAGTTTGTTGAGTGCACAGGATGATAGAGACTACACCAACCAATTTTATTATTAGAAACAAAGCCTAGAATTTATAACTAACTTGTAGATTCAGTTTGATTTTATTTTGGAGGGATCCTGGAAACTTTTTCAACTTGTTCCCTAAACTAAGTTGACTAGGTAAACTTGTTCCCTGCACTTCCAGATGATTTTAGTTGCAAACTATAGCCAAGGTCCTGTACTTTCTAGATTTGATCCCAAAACTGGGGCCACCTATTCTTGCACACAAAAAAGAGAGGAAATGTTTGGTAGAGAGGAGTTTGTCTCAGTCGAACACCAGTTGAGGAATCAACCTTGAAATTGAAATGAAATATGCTTGAAAGGAAAGCTTGTTGATGTAAAGTAGAAGCTATATTTGAAACATGAATTACCTTATACCTTGATGTCGATGCAATGCTTCTTTGAATGTAATCACAAGTGTTAATTCAATAGCCTTGAATCCACACAAAAAAACTAAAAGGAAATCATGAAAGGCATGCCTTTCATAATGAATGTTGTAGTTTTCCATAATGCTTAAGAGAGAGAGAGAGAGAGAGTTGAAAGCTTGAATTCTTGAATGCTTGTGAATGGATTTCTATGTTATGATATTCTTCCTGATTGTGGTCTCATCAAATTGGCCTTCAATGAGGGTTGTACATATTGAATATTAAATGTATGATCATCTTGTAGCATATTTTAAGATGAGACTATACCAACTTTTGAAGAAGAGTCCATCAAAAATTTGTAGAAGAATTTGAAAGAGATTCATAGAAATGGTTATATATGTTGTATAAGAAAAATTATTAAGATGGAAATTTGAATGAGGGGATGGTGTCTCTAAGTGAATAAGGGGTTGGTGCCTCTAATGGGAAATTTTTCACAAATTGAATAAGGGGTCGGTGCCTCTTGTGGACAAGTGCTCACGAATTAAATAAGGGGTTGGTACCTCTAAATTTGTAAACGAAGTTATTATATAAAGAAAGTAATTGGGCATGGTTTTCTTTTGTAAGGGTTTCCATATAAATATTATGTTCTTGTGTTATTTCCATCTAAATAATTGTTTTAATTGTGATTGATAAAGTTTAAATTAGTAAAATTCATTGTTATAGTGATCCCCACCCATCAACTCTCAGTACAATCGTGTGCTCAACAAATCCATCCTCTAGTAGAGATGAAAATGTGGAATTCATAGAACTTGAAGAAGGACAAGTCAAAATAAATTTGGATGGGCCTTCAAAAGGAAACTTAGGACCATCAAGTGTAAGTCATGTAGGAAGAGATTATTCAGGTAACATTTTAGCAATGGAACGAAAAGGCTTGTTGATAAAACTAAAAATGAAGCAGGGGCCTAAGTAGCATTGCTTATTGTAAATATGGCAAATAAATTATCAATATCAAACATCCATCTAGAAGGTGACTCCCAAATTATCATTATTAATTCATTAGTAAATGGTGAATCTCAGTGTAGAAATTAAATAAATTTATTAAGACTATTAAAGTTAAGATTCAAGATTTTAATACTTTTAAAATTTCCCATTTCTACCAAAGTGGTAACAAGGTGGCAGCCATTTTATCAAAGTGGTCATTTTCATTAAATGGTAATCATGAATCAAAGATATGGGAAGATATGGGAAGATTTTTTAGGTGGTGAGATTGAAGATGCAAGTTTACATATAGTTTTGGGATTAATTAATTGCACATATAATGTGATTATTTGAGAATTACAAGAAGTCCCTTGCAAGAGAAAGAAACCAATTGGTGAAGATAGAGGCAAGGGAAATTGAAATTTGTAGAGAAAAATTGGGATGGGAGCTGTATCATCTTAAAATGGAAGCACTTCCATGTTAAGAGCATTTAGCCCTCCTTAGGGGACGTTTTTGACCTCCATCATATCATCCTCCCTTTTCTGCATCATCTCATGCTTCTGTGCTGGTTTAGGACCCTGATTGGGCCTCTTCGGGCACCTCCTACCCCACCTGGCATATTTTCTAGGGGTTTTGACCCCCTGGGTCAGGGTTGACCTTGACCCTGACCTGGGTCCCCTTTTCAAATCAGGAAGCTTGTCGACTGCCAGGGGTCATCAAAAATTCAGTTTTCCCACTTCCGGGTCGGTTATTTCAGGTTTTGAAGCATTGATTCCTAAATTATATTTAATATAGGTCCTTTTCTAGGGGCATGGGTCTAATTAGAATTTAATTATCCTATGTCAGCCTCCTTAGAAGATTGTTCCCTAATTTCATATAAAAGGAAGCCTCTTTCTCTCATTTCCTCTAAGTCTTCTAAGTGCAAAAATCTCTAATCAATATTTTGTCAAGAAGCAAAAAGGTTCAAGCATCCATTTCCAAGCTCTCAAGGTGTTCAAGTCTTCCTCTCAAGCTTTCAAGTTCTCCATTGAAGATCAAGGATTCAAGCTTTCAATCCTTTGAAGGGATTAGGTGTAAACATTCAAGATTCATCATTCAAACCCTAGATCTAGCCATCATGGTGGTGTGATCTTCCTTCAAAGTCCTTTGTGCATCTTCAAGACTCTTTCATCATCTCTTCAAAGTGGATTTCAAGCATACAATCATGGAGGTTTATGGTTCCTATTGAGTTCATGCTTTCATACTTACATACTTGCATACATTTGAATTTCAATTACATATCTATTTGAGTATCATAGCTTCATTGTTAGATTCAATTCTACTACTTGCTAGCATTCTGTACTTTATTGATTTCAAGGTTAATTCCTAAATTGGGGTTTGACTAAGGAAAAACCCTCCCCCACAACAAACAATCTCCTTTTTCTTGTAGGTACAGGTTCAGGATTGCAGTTTTGAGACTAGATCTTAATACCCTTTTCGGCTTTCTTTCAGACGGTGTGAATAGAATTTTTGTCAAACCTGTGTAGGTCAAGGTCGACATTATTGGGTTAGGGTTGGCATTTGTGGGTCAAGGTTGACCTTGTTCATAAGAAAACATCAAAATGGAAAAATATTTCTAGGTTTTGTTCATCTCTGTGTTTCAGTTTGGGATCAACTGTCAGTTTTTCCAGAAACAGTCTACAGACCTCAGAAAACAACATTCTTTGATCTACAATATTTCAAGGTTAGTACATTTATTCTATTTCTTCAATTACTGTCATATATCATTTCTATACTTTTAAATTAATATAATTTAAGATATCTCCTTTGTTATTCTCCTTTCCAAATAGTTGATTCATTTGTGCATTGGCCCTTCCTTGGGGTTGATCAACTTGGATCTCCCATTTATGCATTTGAGGATAAAAAGGAACATCTTATCTTCTCCTTAATCACAATTTCAATGATTAATCAATACAATTCAATTAGGGTTAAGGAATTCAATACATTCTAGGCAACTTAAAGGAAAATTTACACATCAACACCTTACATTTCAAGATAATCAACAATCAATCATTCTTAGTACATTATACATTCTTAATAAACATATCTCTATTTCAATCCCCTTTACATATTCACAATACACGCCATATCAATCACATCCCAATCAATAATCATAATAAATCAACAAATCATCCAATTTTTATATTGTACAGGAGCAATGCAGAGATTCGACAAGGTGTGGAGTGGTATGATAGAAAGTCAAAGATAGGAGTCTTGCAACGACAACATGAGGTAAACTTCTCGCTTATGATGAAAAAGAAGAAAGTTTCTTTTTTGGGACAATTTTTTTTTATGAATAGAGGCCTTTACTATTAATAATATAACAAAGTACAATATTCACAAAAAAAGCTCAGGGGATAAAAAATCACCCCGCGAAGTGTCACTCGGCATCATGCCGAAATAAAACAATTATTCATAAAAAAAACATATAAGAAGCCCTCAGGCTGCGAGAGCAGTAGCAGAAGAGGGCAGAGGATCTTTATCATTTGGATTGCCCCAAACAGTGGGCTCAGGGGTCTGGTCAGGAAGTGACCACCCATCATCAGCTTCATTTTCTTTCTCCATTTCTCCTTCCTCCCACCTGGGAGAAATTGCTAGAGCCACGCGGGGGATTTTATCAGCAGGGGCGGGAGGCCACACATGAATAGTAGACAATGGTCGAGCAGCAATAGAGGCCAGCACTGGTGGCCAGCCAAAAGATAAAGCCCCCTATTGGGAGGGGAGGCAGAGTGACGGTGCAAAGAGTGAAGTGTTCTGGATTGCCTAGCCGGGGCACTCCTGCTATGACACTGACCCTGAGGTGGCATGTGGTCGGTAGAGAGAGAATCTAGTGGCACACGAGCAATAGTACAATGGGCATTACCCCAATGTTGCAGCAGCTCCTGCAAGTGTGCAACCTCAAGGGCCACCTTGTCAGCTTGAACTTGAATCTGCATCATGACATTATTACATAAACATGCCTTAGCATAGAGAGAAACATTGATATCCAGAAAGTTGTGAGTAAAAATAACAGCATTGTGATCTTTCCATAAGGAAAACAAATTCTTCATCCTGAAAGTATGCCAGATCTGGGTATACTAAGAAGGCATTCTAGGAGAGTCACCAAGGAGAGCCATATTCCAAGAGAAGGGTTCGGGTCGAAATGGCATAAATAAACTATGAATCCAGCTCCAGTAATTATGGGCCCGACAACAGAACTAAAAAATATGCATAATGGACTTAGAGTGTCCACAAAAAGGGCATTTAGGATCAGGCACACCTAGGTGCCAAAGCTAAGCTCCTAAGGGTAAACCTTGGTAGAGCAAAGACCAGGAAAAATGAGAAATTTTGGGTTCAGTGATAGCACCCCAAATAGTGCAGAAATTCTCAAGTCTTCTGGGAAGAAGAGATATGCCAACAATGATTGAGAGAATCCACCATGGAGAAATGGGGCACAAGCCAAGAATAACCAAGTTTGGGTTTGTAGTTGGTAAATGGCGTATCAGGGTACCATTTCCAATCTTTCTACCAAGGTTTAACTAACTAAATGCCAAGTTTGTGTAGGAGATGCGGCAGAATAGCAGAGACAAGCAAGTCAAAAGTCTGACGGTCTGGGTGAGTGAGCCGATACTGAATCCGGAGATCATCCCAAGAGAAAAGAAACATGGTAGCTCTAGAAAAAACAAATCCCTGGGCATTTGAATGCCTCGATTGTGAAAACAAAGAGCACTGATCCCCTGGATTCCAGCCAGAGGAAACCCTTGTTGCGCAAAAAGTGAGGACTACCAAATATTTTGTTGATTGAAAGAAAGCCCATTCCTAAAGCCATTGTCGACCTAGTGAAGCCAAGGTTTGATAGCATCCCAGGATCTCCAAATACTTTTGGCAACAAAAGTACCTTGGATTTGAATAGGGTGTCTCATAACTAGGAGATTTTGAAAGCCAATCCCTTTCCAAGTTGGTTTGTGCAGAGGAAACTCAGAATAAATGCAATGGCAAAGCAAGACTTTCCAAGCATTTGTGCCTGTGAGAGAACGCACAATCCATTTCTCACAAAGGGCTAGGCCCTGCTTCTGGATATCGAGTAAGCCAAGCCCACCAGAGGTCTTGGGGAGACAACAAAATTCCCAAGCAACTCTATGAAAACCATTGTGATCAGCACCAGAGACCCAAAGAAAATCCCTCAAGAATTTTTCAAGATTCTTGTAGGAAGCCTTTGAAGGGGCCAAATAGGAAGAATAGTAGACATGAGTAGCAGCCAAAACCTTGGAGCAGATCTGAAATTTTCCAGTGAGTGAGAGCGGCTTGGTAATCAAATAGGTAAGTGTTTTTTTTCAATTTTAGCTAGCATGGCATTCCATAGTTCAGTAGAATTAGCTTGAAACACAAAAGGAATACCAAGGAAGAAAAAAATTTCCCTATGCTAAATCCTGGACCAACCAAACTGGGAAAACTAGGGCAGGTCAAGAAGGGAAGACTGCCTATAGCACAAGGTTTTATGCCACTGAATGGTCAAGCTTGAGGCCAGACAGAAAGTGTCTAAACACTACAAGGTTGCCTTGATATTTTATTCATCCTCTATAAGAGTGAGAAAATAATCATCAGAAAATGATCATTAACCATTTTTTGTGTGGTATTGGGAAGAGAAATACCATGAACACTGCCCAGAGAAATTGAATGAGCTAACAAATAGCCAAAACCCTCAGTAGCCAGAACATATAAGTTAGGAGTAAGAGGGAATCCTTATCGTATGGATCTATAGAGCCCAAACAAGGAAGATTGCATGTCATTAATGGTGATGCAAGCAGCGGCTGTAACACCCCAAAATTGGCATCTTGCAACCCTAACCAATTTTGTTGCATTTGTCATTCTTCTAAATCATCAAAGTCCTATTGTACTAGGCAAATTCTGAGTTTTCACTGACTCTACTCAGCCTGAGTGTCAAATGCAAAAAATCCTAAATCTGTATCAATCATACATCACATTTAATTCCTAAATATCTATTTGGCTAAACAAACCCCATGATCGAATTAATTTAATTAATAAAGTCCTAGCACTTTAATTAAATTAAATTCACCCTCTTTAGCTGAGACACATGAAAAGGAATTAAATAATATTTAATTGTTAAATAAATATCCTCATTTTCAATAATTGAATTTAATATTCAGATAATTGAGAAAAAGCAATTATGAGGTCATATTTATTTAATTAATTGGATATTCTCTCAAAAATCTTTCTTCTATTTAGAAATGGAAACTTTGAATTAATTGTGCTTTAAAGAGAAATAAAACAATTTAATTCAAATAAAACAATGTTAAATCAAAGAGAGAAAACAGTTAAAACAAGAAGAAAATAATTTATTGAATTCTTTTCAATAAAGCTTTCTATTTTAACTGGCTTTTCTAGTTGTTTTATTTCAAAACAGGAAAGTTTCTATTCTGATCTTCTCAGGGTTTATAAAAGAACCCTTTTTCTTCATTCAAATCCCCTGAAAACTTTACTCAAAATTGCATTGTTATTATACTGAATTGCTGTCTCACTTTCTTAATATCATATAGAGTAATTGCATTTTGCAAATAGAATAGCTTCGATTTCTAGAATAATGGCATTTAGTATTCATGTTTAGATGATATCTCATATTTCAATTCATTAGCATAATCTTAGCATTGCATTGTTATCATGATTAAATCCTTCATTCTTAGATGGTTCATAGTTGTGAGGCCCTCGCCCTGAGAGCAAATTTCAAAACCCCATCTAGATAGAAGGCAACAGGTCGAATCACCCAGACAAGCAGGATGAATAACTCATATTCAGTCTTGTTTGCACCTGGTGAAGAAGGACTATGTTGAAGTGTGTGGTTGATTGAGAAGGCCAAAATTAACTCATACAGCGGCATCCTTGAAAAGCATTTGCACAAATTGAAGAAATCTAGGGCCAAAACCCAGAGCATGAAGCATAGCAAGAATAAAAGGCCATTCAATACGATCATAAGCTTTAGAAAAATCAATCTTAAGAAAAAGGGCTTTCTATTGTGACTTATGAGCCCATTCCATACCTTCCCAAACTGCAATGATATTATCCAGAATATATCTGGACTTAATAAAGCTAGTTTGCTTTGACCAAACAATTTGAGGGAGGATGTGACAAATCTTGAGAGCCAGGCCTTAGCGATGATCTTGTATGAGAAATTAAGCAAGGTAATAGGCCACCAATTGTAGATATCCTCAGGATCCCCAGCTTTAGGGATGAATTTAATATTGCCTTGATTGATAATTTCTCCCAGAGAATGAGAGTGGTATGCTTCGAGGTAGACTTGGTGTAAATTAGGAATGATGGCATCCCAGAGTTTTTTATAAAATTCACAAGGAAACCCATCACAACCTGGAGCTTTGTCATCAGCCATGGCAAAGAAAGCTTCCCAGAGATCTTGCAAGGTAATAATTTGGTCATAGAAAGCTCACTGGGAAGGTGAGACACATTGAGGCACAACAACTATGCAACCCGCAAGAGCTTGCTCGCTTGCAGGACAAGATCCCTGAGTGGGAAAAACTTGTTCGTAATGACAAACAAAAGCTTGCAAAACATCAGGAAGCTCAGTGAGGAGGGATTGACCCTCTTTGATCTTGGTTATGCCCACATTAGTTTGGCGGGCACGGAGGGCCACAAAAAATTCTTTGGAGGCCTGATCTCCAACCTTTTACTAGTGTAGTCTAGCCTTGATCTAAGCACCTCTGGCAACTTAATTTTCTACAATTTTTTTTGGTGCCGCAACTGGGCAAGGTGAATTTGTAAACTCTGATTGAATGGATCAAGAGCTAAGGTCTATGTGGTAGCATAGAGGGCTTTGGTGTTGGCATCATAGGATTGACGACAGTAGATGGCAAGTTGTCAACCATAAATGCACAGAAAGTGTGTCATACGCTAGATGGCATCATTCCACCATTAAATCTAGCTAGGTGATTGCAATGGTCGAGGATCAAGGTTCCAAACCTGATGAATGTGGGTCACTGTGGAAGCATGATTAAGAACTGAAGTATTAAAAAAGAACTGAGTGGTGGGAGGTCGTGCCTTAGCTGTCTACCAAAGAATATTAAATTGATTGGGAAAGTGATCTGACAAGGTCACATCAATAAGAGGAGTAACCAACAAGGCTTTTTTTTGGAAAAAGAGAAAAAAGATTATGCCATAATCATGGCATGATCAAGTCATTTGTGAATTCTATCAAAAGAGGCTCTAAAATTAGACCATGTGTGCCAAATTCCATTAGTTTGGCGGTGGCCAAGATTGGGATCAAAAAGGCCTAATTTATTACACATGTAGTACCAGGCTTCCCGTTCACTAGTTGTCCACCAAAAAGGCAAAATTCCATCTTTGTTAGAAGCCACCTCAACCATATTAAAGTCACCACAAAAAATCCAAGTTTCTGGTGGCAAATAATCCACAAGCCAATGCCAGAGACGAGATCTCTCAACAGCATCATTGGGAGCATAAACATTAACTATGCCAAAAGAATGATTCTCGATAATGAAAGTGGCCCAAACAGATCGCTGCATGGGATCTGAACCATGATTGATTAAGAAAGAATGCTAATGAGGAGATAGGAGAGTAACAAATCCACCTCGACTAGCTTCATGCTAAGAACAAAGAGCAAGGCTCTTTGGCCAAATAACTTTGCAAGAAGCATCAAGCAAAAAACCATAAATTTTAACTTCCTAGAGGCATAAAACATCCAGATGACTAACACGGCGATGAATATCTCTGATAGAATACTTTCTAGGCGGGTCTTTCAGACCCCTAACATTCCATGAGATGTACTTCATGGAAAAATAGTGTCATCCATACCATCACCTTCCCCAAGGGATGCAAAAACTATTTGATAAATAATAAAAGTTAGTCCCAAGAGGCTCCATAGAAATATTTCTGCACTTGTCAGACATACCCTCCTGAGAAGCCTCAGCACACCCTTTAGGGCTGCGAGAGTGGCAGAAGGCAAAGGGAGTGGAAATCATGTAAGTTGCCTGAGGTGTGCGAACCCAAATAGGGTTGCCACTTGAATCCAAAGTCTCTTTCCCCTGTTGGCCAGGGTTTGAAACATTCTCAGCATGAGAAACAATGCAAGGTGCTACAGGAGGTGGTGGATGAGGAGTGGAAGTCAAAGCAATAGGTTTAACATGTTTTTTCTTTTGGTTAACCGTTACCCAGTCATCCTTCTTGGTGTCCTCCTTTTTACCAGTATCAATGGGTCGTGAACCAGAATCCTTAGGAGGAGGTTTGGTCCGAGGAACTACCAAAGGGAATTCCTTGATCTTGTTCTCTATAGATTGACAATGATAACAAGTGTTGTGAAGGTTGAGGCAAAGAACATTCTGAGAGAAGATGGTTTCAATAACCTAAATCTCAACAGTTTCTTTAAGATCACGAGAGGTCAAATTCAATACAGAGCCTCTTTTGAGGCTGAGGATTGAAAAAATGGTCATGCTCACTACAAATAACCCTACCTAGATTTTGTTCAATGGCATGCATGAAAGGCCAACAAGGTAGAGGAAGACCGAGAAACTCAACCCACACAGGTACTTTTAGTTTCTTATCGTCAGAGACAGAAAATTCTCGAGACCAGCGCTGGAAAACTAAGAGGGAAGCCCTAATATTCTAGGGTACTTTGGCAAAAATAGCATCCACATGAGTGGGATTGGAAAAGAGAAACAAAAAGAAACCTTTGGTGAGACTCTGAATGCCATTGAGACATATTCCATGAGGAGTCCAGGCTTCGCCACCCAATCCTTAAACATATTTTCAGGAGGGTTGCGACCTAGAAAGTAACCAATAAGAGTATGAATTTCAAGCCAAGAACAGGTATCATCAAACTCATGAATGGGCAAAACAATATCAGGCTGAGACATACCTCATGGAAAACTTTGGGAACAAACTTGTGAGGTCTCTTTCTTGGAGGCATCATTGTTATCCATCACCAAAACAGCACCAGCATCAATTGTTGGGTTAATGGTGGTCGGGGCCATAAATACTAATCTTTTTCCTATAGTAAATGCAGTTTGAAAGGATAGGAGGGCTCAAAATAGAAATGCGACCCTAAACCCTAGAAGAGCAAAAATAACCAAGACATCAACTTGCAGAGCAGCATCCTCACTTTCTCTCCAACAATCTATTCTTAATGATATTGGTAAACAGTTTTTTTGGGACAATTTTAAAATGACTGGCTGGAAAATATTTTCTCAATTTAGGACCCCATATTTTTTTTAGATCATCAAAACAGTGTTTAGAGATGAATTCTTGGGTACAAATTACAAGTTTTGGACTAATGTATACATTGTATCCATGTTGCTTTCATGGCGTCTAGAGTTCGGTAGCAAAGATAAAGTAAGGCAGACAATGAATGAGTGTGTGTAAGAAAACTATTGCAACATACTTGAGGCATCTATTGGGATTTCCACCCATAGAGAGGGCTTCAGATCTTTTGGTGGTGATTGGCTTCATGTGGCACAATTTACACCTTTTCTCCATCCTTTTTTGTTATAGAATGCATCTAGCGAAAAGGAGGCCAAAAGGGCAGAGGCAAAGTTAGGTTGATATTTCTCGAAGCAGAACCTACAGGAATAATAGGAGGAGACTTTGATGGAGGGGGCATGGGAAAAGAGAAAACAAGGCAAGAAACTGAAATTCACTAAAGATTATTACTGGAAGGGATAGAAAGGGATTTAGTTTTAGAGTTCTTTTTGTAAACTTTTGAAATTTCATTGATAGAAATTAGGGTTTAGTATACATATTCTTCCATGAAAGGGCATCAAAAAATTAGTTATGTATATGTCTATATAGTTTGTGAATTTTGTTTATGTTGGAAAAGGGTGTTGTACACCTTTCATATGTAAATGTGGCACCTAGGAGCACCTAGATGGACGTGCAACATGTACAGATTCCTTGAGAATATTCTTGGAACCACTTAATGAGTTTTATTGCAACATTGAAATATTATTTGTTGTAATCATTTAATATTGGAGAAATAAATTAAATAAAGTACCCAATATTAAATGTGGTTCAAAGGGATTTTGAGGCACATGGTTTATGTAATACCACTTGGTGGTTTTTTGGCAGCCTATTTCTATAAAAGCAACCAAGAGGGGCCAGATTTAGCATTTGTGGAGGTTGGAATCATGGTGTGGGATATTTAGTTTCTTGCTTGTCCACATGGAGTGCATGTTTATGGTTTGGGATTTAAAGGCTTTCATGGTGTATTTTAATGTTCCATTGCTAAATAATACATGGATGATGGATGCTTTTGGAGGTTGGGTTTTTGCCTCATGAGGGGTTTCCTAAGGTATATATTATGTCACATTTTTGTGGTATTTTGTCTATTCTCTTACATGTGAATTTTATTGGCTAACAGATTGGCCTTTTAATAATATTGACTCAAACCCTCAAAAAGCCTCTTTGTTTAACAATAGTTGAATAAACTATCAATAGTTTTATCTCTAAATTAAAAGGTACAACTCCTTTTTCATGGATATACAATGAATTTGTTTGAATCATGTAACAAATTAATGGGGTTTTCCTTTAACCAGAAAGCAAGGAAAGGCATAAGTGAATACCCATCATGATGAAACATTCACCGAAAAACTAAAAAAAAACTTATTTTTGGTGTTTTAGATGTAAAAATGGTGTCAACTACTACTTCTCACACAAATATGAAAACCCAAAAGCTAAGTTTTAAATCGTAGGAAATAAATTTGCTAATAGAAAGGAAAGGAAAGGAAAGAAACAGAACAAACGGTGTCTCAAAGAACACTTCTTGAATCGTAGAATTCAAAAAAAAGTTTGAGCCTCAATAATCCATTCCATTTTCATCATTCATCCATTAACATAGCATGAATATTAAATCTAACTGAACAACAGTTTTAATTCAAATTCGAGTCACACTCGATTGTCAAAGAAAAAGGGGGAATTCAAACCAAAAACTGTGAATTCTTTGTTATGAGTTTCAAATGCATATAAATATTCTTTTCACCTCCTAGAGACAGTTACAAAGAAACGGTATTTTCAAATTCTCAATTAAATTAAATAAAGTCTCCCAAAAGTCACAGATAAATATAGAAATTTAACATGATGGATATCATTGTGCTTAAATATATTTTCCTCTTGCAATCATCATTGCTACTGCCTTTTGGGCTTCATGTGCTCGTTGATAGGTTTCTTATCCTTGTGATGCCATTAATGTTTATCTTCTCACCATTGCGTGTCGAGCAAATCATCATTTTCCTAAAAAAAATTGCATTTGAATTGCTTTCAAAAAAGCCAACAATGATTGGAAGTGCCACATCATCTCTCTTTTCTTCCCTCTTTGTTCAATGTCGAGTTTTTGATTCTGACATTCCTTTAGGAACCTTTAATTTTCTCTTCCAACTTAGATTTACCTTAAAAGAGGAAACGTTCCCTATTTTATGATTATTTTCAATTTGGGTGTCAGGTTCCGATGAGGCTTCGGGAAGTCCTCTATCATTTTGCCTTTTCTTTTTTCCTTATAAAAAAGGGAACCCCATATTATTCTATAATTACTTCCAAGTTGGGTCTCAGGTTCCGACAACACTTCTTGCACAATCACCTTTTTCACTTCCTTTTATTTCCAGACTTATTTTCTTCAATTAAGTGTTCTATTTTGGCCTCCTTCAGATTCTAAACATCCTTCCAGAATTCAGACATTATCCTGACGTCTTGACTCTTCCCTTGTTTCTTCTAATATTTTAGGTTTTTCACCTTTTCTTATCTGAATCTTGTCTACATTTCAAAACCTAAAATTTATTTTGGATTGATGCCTTAATCCCAAAATCCCTATGGTGATGAAAATGAATAAGGAAAGAGAGTTTTTAATAGTGACTATTTACCTTTCAGAACACAAAATTTGTTCTAGAACTAGATATTTTTCTACATCGCCTTTAGTTAATAAGTCCCTAGCCACTTTTCCTTGTTTCCATTTGAATGTCTAGATTCCGCCAACCATTCCCAAACTTCCTTTTTACCCGAATGACATTTCTACAATGGATAGCTCTTCTTTCCTCTTTTTTCTTTGATTCCACCCATAGCTTCAGACTCTGGCGATGGTTCTAGAAGTGCCTTGCGGGCCCAGTGCTTGTTTCCTGAAAAGTGACGAAGGACTTTGACTTGAATTTTATGACCAAGGGACTGACATCAACAAAGAAAGACAAAGGAAAGATAGTTCTGGCTAGATATTTAGATTCCAACAACTGTTCCTGACTGATGCTTGAATCCTGAAATGTTGATTGTGATAAAAATGACTAAGGCAAGGGGGTATTAATAATGAAAATGTTTAAATTAGACCATTTTTCAACTATGAGGGAAAAAAATGGGGCAACAAATAGATCTAACTGGGGATGAAGACCGCAAGGGATGAAGCAGTGAACTCGGCATCTCTAGTTTTGTATTCTGACTCAAACAAAGACCGACCAAACGGGACGCACACAACAACAAAACTAACTAAACTAAGAAAATAGACTAAAACAAAAGCACACAACTAAAACCAACTATGATACAATCATAGGGGATACCTTATTTCCATGAATTCATATTTTATACAACTTTAAGTCTTTCCCATTGTATGACAATGGTAATATTGCACCGTCTAGGTACGCCACTTTGAATGAGTTGGTCCCGCAAATTTGATGAATCTTGAACGAACCTTTTCATAATGAATAAAACTTTCTATGCACACCTTTAGGTTCTCTCCTCTTTCCCACAATAGCACCAGGTCACCTTCCATTAACTTCCTAGGCCTAGCCCTCTTATCAAATATGTGTTTAAATTTGGCTTGATGCAAGGAAATCTGGTCCACCATGTCTTCCCTCTCTTCCTCAATCTTGGTCAAGTACATAATCCTTTTCTCAAGAGCATCCTATAATAAAGAATCTTCCACTACCATTTGCAATTTAGAGGTGGATAATTCTAAGGGTAATGGTAATCTTTCCTTGATTCCATATACCAATTCAAAGGAAGACATACCAATCGCTCTTTTAGGTATTTCATATCTTCCCATAAAGCTTCATGCAACTTCTTGTGCCAATTCCTTTGGTTTTTTGACACCAACTTCTTCATAAAATTGATCAATTTTTTATTACTCGACTTGGCTTTGTCATTTCCTTAGGGGTAATAATCTTATGAGTGGGCTAGGGAAACACCATTATCATAATAGAATTGTAACATCTCAGAGGAGGAAAAACATGTTACATTATTAGTCACTACCTTTGACGAAACACCAAAACATACCAGGATGTTCTCTTTGATAAAATCACAGACCACTTCATTAGTCATTATTTTTACTACTATGGCTTCTACCCACTTGGTGAAGTAGTCTATTACTGTGAGGATATGATTATTCCTGAAACTCAAGCTTGGGTTGAGTGGTCTAATAAAATCTAACCCCCACTATTGGAAAGGTCCTTCGATTACTACCAGTCTCAAAGGAAGAACAACTAATTGTGGCTTTCCAGTGAATTGATTACATTTGTCACACTTGGATAACCAATGGTAGGCATCTTTGAACATCCCACACCAATAGTAACATTGCCTTAATATTTTGAAGGTTGTGAAAGTAGAAGAGTAGAGTCTTCCCACAAAGTTCATCATGAAATGCCTTCAGATGTTTTTTTTGTTGTTCTTTATCTACACTTCATAGAAAGGTTCCATCTAGGGCCCGCTTGTATATTTTTTCATCACATATCACATATTTACTAGATTTCATCTTTGATTCCTTCTCTTCTTTGGATTAAGGCCTTCCATACATTCACCATAGGTCAGGAAGTAAGCTATGTCTGAGAACCATGGATCTTGTAGGCTTACTAATAGTACCTTTGGAGTGTCTTCTAGTGCTTCGGGCTCATTCTCATCCCTATCATCAGTCCACTCTCAGGAAGAGTGGAACAAATAAGTTCAAGCCACACTACTATGGTCCTTTTAGAATTATTAGGTGAGTGGACGAGGTGGCTTATGAGCATGAGGTACCGGTAGATAGTAGGGTGTATAATGTTTTTCATGTATCTCACCTCAAGAAGGCATTGGGACATCATGTGGTACCTTTTGTAGTTCTACCACCCTTAGATGATGAGTTAAAATTTATTTTACTACCTGAGACTATCATAGATGTCAGGGAGAGACAATTGAGGAGGAGAGTTATCAAGGAATTTCTGATCAAATAGAAGGACTCACTGGTTGAGGATTCTACTTGGGAGAGTGAGGAGATATTATAGCATCCAAATTTGAGATTTATTGGGGACAAGAAATTTTAGGGAGGGTGGATTGTGATGTCCCATTCTACTTGACATTAGTTAGATGAACGCTCAAATGAACACTTAGGCTCTTTTGATCTGCATATTGCTTCTGTTGACTTTGTGCCTTAGAAATATTCTCCTTAAGAGCCTTTACAATGTCCTGGCTCTCCTACAATAAATCACCTGCACTAGGCACCCTACTATCGCTCAATGGTAAATCAAGAAAATTGGGTGCCTCATACCCATACAAAGCCATAATGGTGTCATTTGAATATTCATGTGGTGAGTGGTAATATAACAGTACTCAAAAAGGTAAATCCACTTCACCCTATCCTTTTTTTGCCCTATAATATAGTTCCTGAGGTATCCCTCCACCCATTTGTTCACCGTCTCTGTCTATCCATCTATTTGAGGGTGGTATCTGGTGCTTGGAGTAAGCTTGGAAAAATATTAACTAAATAGCTGCTTCTGAAAATGGCTCATGAACTGAGTATCGTTGTCATTGACAATAGTCTGAGGCAACCCATGAAGCCTGAATAACTCTCGAAAGAAAAACTTTGCTACTTTTTTATCTGTGTATGTAGTGTTAATTGGAAAAAATGGGCATATTTATTCAAATGATCAATGAAAACATATTTACAATCTCTCCCTTGAGCTTTCAGCAAGCCAGTGATGAAATCCATGGATAAACATTCCCACTTCCTATCAAGAATTAGAAGTGGTTGAAGTAGTCTCGCAGGGTATGTGTGCTCATGTTAATTTTGTTGACATACAGGGCACTCTCTATCATATCTAAGAACATCCTCATTGATCCCTTTCCAAGTAAAGCGCTCACAAACATGCCTATATGTTTTGAAATAACCTAGATGTCCTACTATCGGCTCATCATGAAATATATTCATTGCCCTACTCTTCATCTCAGATCCTAGGATCAAATAAACTTTGCCTTTATAAATTATCAACTCATTTACAGTTGTATATCTGATGTCATGTATCGACCCCTCAAAACTTCTTGCAGTCCACGTGTCTTTGGCATACTCTACCAAAATCATATGTTTCCAATCCTCTGCAATCTGGACCATAGATCTCAGATGTGGATGGTGTGATAAGGAATCAGCAACTACATTATGTTTTCCCTTGACATTAGATATGTTAAAGTCATATGCTTGTAGTTTACTAACCCACTTTTGCTAATGATCATTCAAGTCTCGTTGTCCTAGGAAATGCCTCAGACTGCTTTGATTAGTTTTAATACAAAATTTGTTGTCGATAAGATATTGTCTGAATTTGGCCAAGGTATGCATAATGGCCAGCGTCTCCTTATCATAAATACTATAAACTCTCTCAGGTCCTCTAAGTTTCATGCTCTCATAAGAAATTGAGTGCTTTTCCTACATCAACACAGTTCCGACACCCTCACCAGAAGAATCACATTGAAGCTCAAACAACTTCATGCAATCAAGAGTAACAAGTACAGGGCATATAGTTATCAACTCCTTGAACCTCATAAAACACTTCTCTGCCTCAGGAGTCCATAAGAATGCACCCATTTTTCATCAAGTATGTCAAAGGTGAAGCATGATGTGAATAACCACTAACAAAATGGTGATAGAATCTTCATAGACCCAAGAATCCACATAAATGAGTAAGGTTTGTAGGAGTAGGAAAATCAACAATAGCACGAGTCTTCTCAGGATCCATTTGCACACCCTCTGCACTGATAATGTGGCCTAAGTATAGAAACTTTTTCATTCAAAGATTGCACTTGGACTCCTTGGAATACAAGGAATACCTATCAAAATTCCCAAAATGGTATCCAAGTATGCCAGATGCTCCTCCCATGTCCTTTTCTAAATCAATGTATCATAAAAGAAGACCAGCACAAATTTTCTCAACTGAGGTTGAAAGACCATTTTCATGGTGGACTGAAATGTAGCAAGTGCATTGGTTAGCCCAAATAGCATAACCACAAACTCATAGTTCCCACTATGACATCTAAATGTTTTCTTCTCTATGTCTCTCTCTCTAACATGGATCTGGTGATAGCCTGATCTCAAATCTACCTTTGATAAATAACAGGCACCATGCAACTCATCAATCAGTTCATCTATTCATGGTATAGGGTACCTATTTTTAATGGTCATCTCCATCCTCCTGCTTGTAATAATCATGAAGCTACTATCTTTGATGTATTTCAAAACATGTGTCTTGCCATCCACCTTGAGATACATCTCCATCTCATGCAAGTCAAGATTAAACTTGTCTATATCATGTAGCCACTGCATACCAAGCACTAAATCAATGTCTCCCATTGTCACCACATAAAAATCAGTTTTTATTTCATATTTTTTCACATGCAATGGGAGCCATATAATCATCTTGTTACACTAAAGAGTGTAACCATCTGCAACCTTAACCTGAATGCCCTCAAACTCCTCAGTTTGTATCCCATGCCTCTCAACAATCCTGGCATCAATAACGTTATGTGTGGCACTTGTATCTAGCAATATAATCACCATCTGACCAGCCAACACACCACACATTCTAAAAGAGACTTCTTGTTTAATACTAATGAGTGCTTCTTTAAGGTTTTCATTTTCATGAGCATCCATTTTCTCAAGTTTTTTAGGGTCTTTGGAATCATTTTCACCCTCTAATTCAACTTGATCAGCTTGCTGGTCCAAATTATCAAATTCTGAGTCTTCATAATATGACCACATAACTTTTTTTTCTTTCCCCTTTGGCCTCAAGGGAAAATCATGGTTGGAATCATAGAGACCCTTGCAATAAAAACACAATTTTTTCCTTAGATCATTTATTGTTTCTCTATCTGAGGGGCTTGTTGTTGATTTCCCTTCCCATTCTTTATGAAATTCTGATTTTTCTTTGTTCTTGGGGAAATTTTTATTATCCTTATAAGAAGAGGATCCTTTTGACAGAAACTTGCTTTGAGAAGTTTCAAGTTCCATGCTCCTTGTTTTCTTCATGTTTGTTTGGAGTGTAAGTGGATCAAATTCCTTGACCCATCACTTCAATGGTTCCAAAATTCCTTCTACAAACAACACTACCAACCGATGATTGGAAATGTTAGTAACCAAACATGACAACCTCTCAAACTTTCCAATGTATGCCTCCAAACTTCCCACCTATTTTTGTTAGTAATAACTAAGAGGGGGGGGGTGAATCATTGGCCTCAAAATTAATCCTTAAATCAACCCTTGAAACTTATAACCACTAATTATGTCTCAAGTTATCTTTTATCCTACAAGATGTATGCCTTGAAATACTTTAATCAATTTTCTACTTGTCGGATTGCTTTGTTAACCTCTCTTCTGTATGATTACCGATAAGTAGTTAACTATTTACCGAAACATAGTAAATATGTAGAGTATACTGATCAATCTAGAAATGCATATGTGAAATGTAAAACAGTAAAGTAATAAACCATAAACACATAACACAAGGATTGTAACATGGAAACCCTATTAAGGGAAAAACCACTAGGACCGGTACCCCAAATTTTCACTCTTCTGAAGTGAGCTCTGTTAGGAGCCAACCTTGTTAAAGGTTACAAACACACTGTTAGGTGTGACCTTGTTAGAGGATTTAGAAATAGTTTTTCAACTAGTATCTAGCATCTAATGCTACCATCCTTGATCAAACTCTCTTGGCCTTTCAATAGGTATCGGGCATATCCAATGCTACTTTTATAATCAAACTTTTTGATACTCCTTGGGATGTATCTCAATTGTAAAATACTTTTAAGTCCTGCTTGGTTAAGAGGCTTTATGCTTCAATGGTTAAACTGAAAAACTAATGATTTGTTCATACATACAACTCAATTGCATATTTTTAGATCTATTGTAAGTCCATTACCTCTCTGATCAATATAATCACTTATACCTTTGATCCACATTGTTCTGCTCTGTGATGCTTGTCTCACTGTTCGTCGGTGTCTGCAGAATCTAGCTCTTTCCTCAACTTGTTGATCAGGACTAAATGAAGACTTTCTTCTCCTTCAGATTTTATTTAGCATCTTTCCTCTTCTCTTTTTCTCCTCACCTAATCCCCCATTCGTAATGAATTGATTTTGTGTCTATATAGACATGATTTCCCCTTTACTTGGCTTTCTTGATTCTTGGCGTGTTCCACAATTCTTGCCAATAGATTTAAATCAAACTCCTAATTTATCTCAAAGAGATCTTCTTGCCAACTAGAAAAATCAGCTTTAAATCAATTACTTATCTCTGGTTTTATCTGGATGATTAAAACAATGATAAGTATTCGATAATTCTATCTTTAGCTTCTTAATAGCTAAGCATTTTGTCATTTTCTGAACTCTCTATTCTACCGGTCAACACTTCAGTTAGTCATCGGTGATAACTGACTATTCTGTCAGTGTGCATTCAGTTGTCATCGGGATCTCCATCCTTATATTTTTCATCGGGAAACACTGAAATTCTCTTCGTCGGGTTACTCTGTGCTTTTCTCGGCGGGCAACACTGTAACTCTGCTCATCGGTAATGTTGTGCATTAGCTCATCAAGTAACACTATGACTCTACTTTTTTTACTCTGACCATCGGTGTGCACTCCGTCAGTGTATGCAGTCACTTATTGAATACTTGACGTGTATGCATTACTGATAGAATAGTCTTGATTCATCGGTTCTTTGAAGTCTTTGGCAGTATTTGAATGACCATACAGATGATATCAATTTGAAATCAATGAAAATACAATACATTAATTGATTTAATGCCTTGCATGATCATCAACTTAATATCTTCAAACATTCAATCAGTTACATGTCATCAAATTTAGCTATGAAAGGTCTTTGAAATAATATGATGGATTCTTTCTATCAAACCTCTCCACTATTAAATCAGCAAACTCCTGATATGTGGTGATTTCATCGTGGTGTAAAGTAATCATCTTGTTATGCCACCATTCATGTGGTACGCCATCAAGATGCAAGGTAGAAAATTTTATTGCATATCTTCCTAGCATAGGTTTCAAAGTGAATTAGGTGTCCAACTTATGTATCTAGGATCATGTTGCGACTGTCCCACTCCCTTCAAAGAATGGTAAAGTGAGCTTGTTAGTAGAAAACTCCAACTCCATGTGTTTATTCCTAGGAATTTTTTCTTTCCCACCTCTGGCAGTATCTCTCTTTTGTCTCATATATTGATCAAAATTCCAATGCTCTCTAACATTTGGAGGTAGAAAGCACCATGCATCATGAACCATCATAATATTATCTATGAGTTCAAGCTCCTCATTCCCTCTTCTATCTTCTTCTGGATCATGTCTTAAGAAGGTGGGTCTTGTGGGCCGGTCAATAGTGTGATTAGGTATTCTCAGCTCCCTGGGAGTCCCAACCACACACCTATTGTCCTCTTGGTCATTATGTTTCCCTCTAGGATTAGCCAACTATTAAATGGCTACGATGAGTTGTTACAGTGTATCAGCTACATGTTGTTTTCCCTCATGTAATCCTCTCATGGTTTCTCTCACCTTCGTGTCCACATCCAGGGGTGGAGAATTTTCTCTCTTGTCGCTCATACATGTACCCTATTCAGTATCTCTAGAATATGACTCTTGAGGAGTATCAATCAAACCTGACATTGTCCTCCCTTCTGGTACCTATGATGGTTGCCAAGTTTTCATGTATTCTATCTCATAATACCTTCTTTCCTTGTCACTTGGTTGCATTAAAAATCTGATTTAAACCAAAGGATGGTAGGAAAATGCTCTGATACCAATGTAAGAACGCTTCAAGGCTCTAACTGCTAGACTAAATTTATTTGTTTGGTTTTACTTCTTTGCAATATTTTTGTATTTTTTATAAGGGTTTTGCATAAAAACAAAGACATAGATAGAAAAGAAACTTCTAAAATTGAAAGCTAATTATATTTAAGTGGTAGATGACATTATTTATTAATTTCTCTTCAATACGTAACATAAAATTGTTTACATCAAGATAACATACCAATTTATTGATAAAAAACTTTTTGAAATCCTTGTTGGCTAAAAAAGAAACAAGAAGAAGAATATGTAATTCCACCTTCTAGATATGAAGATTCCCAAATAGTTATGTCATATTGTCCTTCACTCCTTGGTTCCTCCTTCTATTTTTAATATTTTTTTCAAAATCTCTCAACCTCGAAATTGTACCATATAAAGGTGAAAGGGTACGGCTGGTAATGAATAGCCAAAAAGAAAAAAGTACGGCCCTCTACAATCAAAAAATAAAGCTTTAATCCAATCAATGCAATATACTCAAAAATCTATCTACAATCTGACAATAAATTATGAAAACAATCCTTCAAACAACCCAATATTGACCTCTGAATGAAGCCAATCCTCACAAGCACAATCAGATGATATTGCACATCCTCTAAATGTTGATGCAATGAATTATATTCGTTGTCCAATGTTGATACTCTGGAACAACTGCAGAAACCCCAATTTCTTATCCAAAGCTAAAGACAAGTCTTCTCCATAAAAAATAACATTCACATAATGAGATTTTATCCTTTCCCAAAGAGAATATAAGTAGCCCTAAGTAGGGTTCAAAAAAACACACTAATTCTCCCTTGTGCAATTTCTAAATGAGTAATAAATATTACTTTTAATATTTATTTCAAATCTCTATAGTCCGAGCACAAATAATTCTATTTTAATTAATTTTTCACTTGGCCCCATCTATGACATGGAGACCCTCAAGTTAAGTTATAATATAAAAATATATTATAACGTTATAATATAAAAATATATTATAATGTTATAATATAAGCTTAACTATTAATGTTTATTTAAAAAATATATCAATATGTCCATTATTACTCATCCATTTTTCTCGTCTTCTGAACTGGCATAAGAAAACTACATATAACCGTACCCCATTGCTAAAAATAGAATGGGTCCATCTCTAACACAACTGACATACTATAAATAGTAAATTGTGCATCCAAAGTCTTGTCGACCTCAAACAAACATCAATCCTACATATCTTTGATTGTTGAAGGAGTTGCATCCCTCATAGGACCCTCTATCCATCCTCATTATCCTAAGAGGGTCATTAGTAGGCTAATCTACTCAATTGACTGATGTCAACTAGAATGTGACATCACATTTCTTGAAAGATGGCATCTGAGACCTTAGGTTTGTAGTTGCACTTCTACTGACAAAAAGGGGTTGCATCTAGTTTCAGGGTAATGTGGTGCTTAAACATTCCACCCATAAAGTTCTTCAAGTCATATTGGCACTAGGAAAAGACATCATGATATTTAATTAGAAGCTCTGACAGTTTTTCCTTCTCTTCATAATTACAACACTTCCCTACATTCACCATCTTGGGATTCTGAGAATCTCCAATGTTTGTGCCTTCATGTTCGTCAGTGGTATTTCGCTTTTCATCTTTTTTTTAATGTATGCATCATGTCAATCAAATATCTTTTCCAACGAGACCATGGATTTTGTTTCCCTGCAACTTCACTTCTCCTTGCGTGAGATATTTCTTTATATATGGGGTAAACTCCTTACAATGGTTTTCACTTCCTTCAAAATATAGCTCCATGAAGGCTTCTGCATTATCTAAGAAGGCTTTAAGTTGTAGGTCATTGTTGAACACCTTCCATGCCTCCACATTATCTGGGACATTGGGATTGTGAACCAATTTGATTGAGCATGATTTATCTTCAAAACTTGGGTGAGGCAGCAGCAAGTACATTGAGACTGCCAATGAATATGCTCTACATATTATTTTCTAGGTACTGATTCAATAGAGAAAGCCTCAAATTCAATTTCATCCCAAGCCCTATTTTGATAATCTTTAAGTCTCTGATTTTTTATAGTGAAGACACCCCTAACCTTCTTCACTATTAATTTTGCATCATCTCATTACAAAAACAATTTTACTCCTTTTACCTTCATTGCAGTAATACCCAATAACAATGCCTCATATTATGTTGTGTTATTTCTATCCTTGAATTCCAATTTATGTGACTAAGGAGTAATCTCTCCATCTAGTGAAATCAACACAACTCTAGCACCTAATCATGTTGAGGTGCAGCTTCCATTTAATCCCATGGTCCACAACTGGGCAGACTTATCTGTTTCATCTTTTTCTTCTACACCTTCCTGATCTGTGAATAGCATGTAGTTTCCAAATTCCAATTCTTGATACAAATTATGATCTTTTGGGTCATTAGATTTCAAGACCGTGAATTTGGCTTTGTCTTCTGGCTCTAGTTTGATCTTCTTGTTTCTAATAGGTACAACCCCATGAGACCAATCTAGCCTTATTTTGCCTCCTAGGTCCTTACAAGAATAATGAGTTTCAATCTTTTAGTTGGGTTTATAACGAGCACTACCTAGGCATATTTTATCTGTACAACCAAGGGAACTTTCTTTGCGTCCATGGAATAGCATCTACAAAAAGAATTAGTTAATGACAAATCAAGTGCCTTGGCTATAGGGACATGCATAACATTATCAGAAGCTCCAGAATCAATTATGCAATTTCTCAATTTGTGCCCATTGATAAATAAGGACACGTAGAAGGGGTCTTGATTTTGACTCAGTACACTGGTTGTAAGGTTCAGGGCATCCAAGGTAAAACTAGATATAGAGGGTTCATCATCAGAAAATTGGCTCTCACAAGAATGGACTTTAGTAGTATTAGATTTTCAATGCTCCACTAAGTGGTTCAATTCAGATGGATTCATTTTGAGGTATTCTAAAGGAGATATTTGAATCCTTGAATTTCCATAGAATTGAAAAATATCAAAAGAGTTTTTATCTCTACCAAATGCATCTTCCAATTTAGGATTTGTAGATAGATCTATTACCTTAGATGACATACCTTGAGATGAAGGAGACTTCAGTCTCTGCATAATTAACACACCTTGTATCTTCATGCTCTGAATCCTTGTAATTACAGCCAATGAGGACTCGTCCAATGTTGTAAATTAATCTCATCCCCTCTCTAAATCAAACTCATACTCTAGGTAGTAATTTTCTAAGTCGCCAGTTTTTCCTGGGTCTAACTCTTCTCCAAAAATATTTCCCTAGATTTTGTTATTAGAGATTAATTGCATATGCCTAGCCATTTATGGAGATTTTTCCCCATCATGGTATGTATTTACATGGAATAAACACATGTTTCCCTTCTTATGAGGCACTTCAATAGCTATCCTTTATTGTGCAGGTGGTAAGAGCAACTGTTTACCATCATTTTGTCTCCTAGAGTATTGATAAGGTTTTTGAAAGGAATAATTTACCCTAGGCATCTGCCTCTTTAAAGATGTTACATCATTCATCAACCTTTGTAGCATAGCTTCAGAGGAAGTGGAAGTATTGTTATTTCTACTAGCCTAGAGTTATTTCTTCCACTTTCTTGCAATGATAAAATCATCTTCTAATTTTATAGGGTTGGTTTGGGTGGAAAAGAAGTTAGCTACTCTGTGTTGATGGTTCTTTTTGGTGCTCTCACCAACAAGGAGAAATTTTCCACCAGGTACCAGAGTACCGGCCAAATTTTCCTGAAGAGGTATATCGAAGAGAGGACTCTCCTAGCCTCCAAGCACCTAGTAGTTTGGTCACGGCGGTGTAGAGTTAGCTTAGTTGGACAAATGACTATTTTTTTGAGGGGATAGCTGGTTTTGAATCATCAATCTCTGGGAACTTTAAGGGTTATTGGGTTTCCTACAAGGGTCTTTTTATTTCCAACAAAAGAAAATGCAAAAGTTGAGTTAAGGTTAGGGTAAATTTCTATCTTTAATCATGATACATATATTTCCAAGTAGCAACAAAGCTTTAGACAAAAACCAACAAAAAATACCGAACATACATATGATTATCAATCAAACATACATAAGTAGCCAGATAAAGTATTTCATCTTAATCATCAAAGAACTGAAGTAGAGGACATAAGGAAGCATACGACATGAAAAGTGTTCACTAACTCCATAACTAGAAACAACATGAGAATGTAGTGCTAAGAGGTTCTTCTCATTCCTTCATTAACTTTATGAGTCTAGCATCACTGATAATTACATTAACAGGTCCAAGGGAGCATTAATCTACTGATAACTTTTAACAAAGTAACTAAATCCTAGAAATCGCTTATGGATAGAAAAATCATCAATTCTCCGACCCTTGGAATGGTTTCAGAATTATTATTTATAGACATCCTATCTACATTGAGTCTTAACCTACATAGGTTACTTACATTAAATTACAATATGTACAACTGGTACTACCTGCGCTATCATGATCGTCTTACTATATATAATCATCTGAGAAGACAAGTGGGGACAAAAATGAGAGAACATCATAGGAAAGTATCCATTGAGAAGAGGGCCTCTATACTCGGTAGGACTAATGGTGCATCCTAGATGACTTAGGCCATACACCCTCATAAATCCACTTATGGTTCTTGGTCTTTGAGTGAGATTTTGTACGCTAGGTATTAAATGTTGGAGTGGCGCCTTGGAATCTAGGAGATGTTTGTAGCATACTTTCCTTCCAACATTCACCTATCAGGCTACAAAGTACCACCTTACATCTGACAACAAATCTCAAATAGTGATCGGTCAACTCTGAGGAAGCTATCAACATGCATCATCGTAAAGAATACAAAACTGGGACCCAGAATTCTAGGATCCGAGAACTTGCACTCAAAGAATAAAGAATTTTTTATCAAACATCTGAATTATTCCCTCTTCCTCTATGTCTTTCAAAAAATCTCATTGATTGACCAAGATTTTGAGGTGATCAGCAGCGTCCTCGGTCTGCTCTTTCAATTTTGAATCCACCTTGGTGGTATCATGGGACTTGAGCATCATTTTGGAGAGTTACACCATTATGGCACTATCAAAATCTTTAGAGGGCCGAAATTGATCCTCATCCATTTCATCAAACTTGTTGAGCATGGTATCTATGGGAATATAAGTCCTGGGGCAGAGAGAATTAGCTGAAGTAAGCTCTTTGATGAATGCAACGTACTAGTCCAGTGGGGCCCGGACTGCCAAAAGTTGTTCCTCCAAAACCCTTACCAGTTTCTTGCCCACTTTGACTTTGAATGTAAGTCTAGAGTACTGGGTTTTGGGGAACCCATATGGCTCATCCCCTAGGATGCCTTTCATCGTCAAACTATCTTCCTTGAAATTTAGGATCTCTCTCAGGCCATCCCTCCATTCTTCATATTTTTCTATCTCTCCTTGCCACCGAGGAATGGTGGTCTCCAGTCAATTCACTGTGTCTTGTGCTTGGAAGAAATCAAGGAGAGACTCAAACAAGAATCTCCTCACTCCTCCAATTTTTTTGGTCTTCCACTCATCAAAGGCCATCGCTTTCCTTTTAATGGTTCTTAGTGCATCAATTTTGCCCCGTGGAAGCGGCATTCTGGACATAGATAGTCTGGGTGTTTCAGAGGAAAGGGGGCGTGTCACTTCTATTAGGAGCCTGAAAAGATTTGCATTGGTAGATTTCAGCTCCTTCATCCTCTATGACTACTTCTCATACCAGGCATGGATATCCTAGATTGCTTCCTTTAGGAGATCTAACTCCCCTTTCTGATCCCTTTTTCCCAAAGGTACTTCTGTGATCACATAATCTTCGATAGCAACCTCAAATTCATCTTTTCCTTCCAGTGGGGCCGCTACCACTGCCACCACATTTCCATCTAGATCCCTCTGATTTTTATGGAGAGTGTGAGCCCTTTTGGGCTTCTTCACCACCTAGCCCTCGGCCAACATTTTAGCTAGTGATAGTGGGGCCACCATTGTTGTCAGGGCCTTTCTCTTTCAGGATTCCACTAACCATTGTGGTGGTCCTACTAACCCACCCATTACCATCCTTGAGCTTGATGTATCTCTGGCGTTTTTCTTCATTTTGATCTATGTACTAGGATCTTCACCTATGCTTCCTTTCTCTTTCTCTACACCACCCCTGGGAATATCTTTTGTGGGTGGGTCAATGGTGGTGGCTGCAGAGGTGGCTTATTTGTTAGGGTTTGACAGAACTGGAACAATATAAGAATAAACAATTATACGTAGAAACAATAGAAGAAAGAAATTAAACACAGATAACACACAGATTTAACGTGGTTCACCCAAAACCTGGGCTACATCCACCTACACAGTCGTCCAACCTTTCTTATTATCCATCAAAAACATACACCACAATACAATGCATTATACATCTCAAACGCTTATAACATGCATTTTAGGGCAACCTCTAAAATCAACCATTTTAGGGTTTTACAATGTCGGTCTTCTTTTTCCCAAAAAATCAAAATCAACACCTACTACATGATCAGTTACCAAAATATCAACAATCTCCCACTTGGAGACTGATCAGGCTCCACACCAACTAATCTCCCACTTGGAGACTGGAACCAGACGACAAAGTAGTATGTGCAACTCCCACTGGATAAAAGACCTTGTTGTGTATTAACCCCACAATCATCAGTCAAGAATCCCAATAGAAGCTGAGCAAGAAACCAGCTTCTCCTTGGGGACTGCCTTCATGAACATGTCTGCAGGATTGTCACTTGTGTGAATCTTTTCAAGTTGTAATTGGCCATCCTCCAAAACAGACCTTATGAAATGGTACCTAAGCTGTATGTGCTTTGTCCTTGAATGAAAAGAAGAATTATTTTCAAGATGAATGGCACTCTGGCTATCACTGTACAATGGGCGATCTTCCTGCTTCTGACCCAATTCCTCCAGAAAACATTGTAACCAAATCATCTCCTTGCTAGCTTCCCTAGCAGCTACATACTCAACTTCAGTAGTTGAAAGTGCATTAACTTTATGCAATCTAGAAATCCAACTGATTGCAGTACCCCCTACAGTGAAAACATACCCTGTAGTACTCCTTGTATCAATATCTCCTGCCAAATCAGAGTTAACAAATCCACTCAGAACAAAACTAGATCCTGTGAAACATAATGCCTTTGTAGTAGTTCCTCTCAAATATCGAAGAATCCATTTGACAGCATTCCAATGTTCCATACCCAGATTTCTCATATACCTGCTGACAACTCCCACTGCATGAGCAATATCTGGCCGTGTGCATACCATTGCATACATCAGACTACCAACAGCTGATGAATACGGGATGTTAGACATTTTATCTACCTCTTCCTGTGCCTTTGGGCACATTTCCTTAGTCAATTTGAAATGACTAGCCAAAGGTGTACTGACTGCTTTTGCATCCTGCATATTGAATCTTTTAAACACCTTCTTTATATACTCACTTTGGGACAAATTCAAAGTTCTATTTTTCCTGTCCCGTGTAATCCTCATACCAAGGATTTGCTTAGCAGCACCCAAATCCTTCATAGCAAATGACCTTGCTAATT
>MU227808.1:1352728-1393132 GCA_018584345.1 Thuja plicata | reverse complement strand
TCTTCAAAATGATCACTAGGCTCACTGTCTTTATCATGATGTTGATGGACTTGATTGCATATAAAATATTCTTCAAATAATGGATTCAAGGATATAGAGAACTTGGGCATATCTCCATGAGAGATTTTGTCTGAAACTTCTTCGTGTTCATATATTGTATGTTGTTCTATTTCATCTCCGTTATTTGATTCTTGAAATTTATCATCTTCTTCGTCTAGTACCCCCTGAGTATGTACTGATCCATCAACTTGCTTATCATGGTGCATTGAGAAAAAAAATTGACCGCTCTTCTCAACATGTTTTTGATATTCCATGTCTAGTAAATATGAGATTTCTTCTTTACTGAGAAGATCTTCTTCCTCATCATCATGGTCATTGATACTTGTTTCCATGAAAATCTCACTACATACAGATTCTACTTCAATCTGATCCAAATTTTCTTCCTCTGTCATCATTCTTTTCTTTCCTCAATACTTCACATATTTTCTCAAGAAAAGCTAGTAGTTGAGAATCATGGTAGATTCCTAACTCACAAATTTTATCCATTAATTCCCTTCCAAAAGGCCTAAAATCTGAAGGTATTTTCTGATAAATCCTTATCATTCTCGTGAACAAATTTATTGCAGATTCTCCTTCATATCTTTCCAAATTGAAGAATGTATCCAAAGGGCACATGTACAATTCTTCTTCCATAATGTAATTTGGATCTTATTCCATGCTGCAACTTTGGTCTTCATACAGTTCATAGCACATGTTGTTTTCTTCACCACTGGCATCATGAAATGTATAAAGAAACCATTTCTCAAACTGTCTCCATGATGAGATACATTGTGTGGGTAGTGATTCATATACTTGTCTGGCATTATCTTTTAACGTCCCAAAAAATAGCCTCATCACCTGATCCTCTGTAGAAACCTCATAATCTTCTATGAATGTATAAAATGCATCCCAGTGTTGTAGTTTTGATTCATACCACTCTCCATGGAACTCTGGTAGAAGTTGTGAAATTTTAGGGGATAACTTATTTGGGATGCATTGAAATCTCCTAAGATCCAATGGCCTGATACCATTTGGATTAAAAGGCTTTCTTTGAAATGATGGATACATTTGAAAAAACAATCCACCATCTCCTTCTGAGTCTTCTCCCTTAGTAGAGTCACTGACTGAAATGATTTTTTCAAAGAGTCGCCACCTTCTTATCAGAAGGAAAATACTTACTGTCTTCTGAGTTCTTTTCTCCCAAAAGAGTCTTAAATATATCACCGAAGCTTCTAGGTAAAATACAAAAATGTTCTTTTGAACAAATCCCCAGTAGATTCACCAATCTATTGGTGCTCAAATCAACAGATTGGATTTCCTATGGATTTTGCCTATCCTATGATGAGAAACCCAAGTGATTTGGCCAACTAACAAGTCACAACCAAGGCAAGGTTGGAACTTCTGCAATTTTGGCTCTGCAAAACCAAGGCTGGTAGGCCTATACCTTGACTTATCCTTCAAGTTACAAGACTTTTTATAGCAGATAAGTAACACTTCAACCTTCTCTCTCAAGTATGGCAAGGCACTTGAAAGAAATCCAACTGAAAGCAATATATCATGAACTCTAAATTGAAATACTTTAAGTAATTGAAATAATGTTTGGAAATGTGTGTAATTTGAAATAAACAGATAGATAAGATATCACAAAACTATAAATAATGAACTAAATAACTATAATCCAAATAAGCAATAAAGACCAGTACCTTAATCAACCATGGGCAATAGAGTCACTATCATTCAATCTTATGTTCAACCTCGGAGATAGTTTTACAAGAAAACTTATCACTTCAAAGGTGTTATGGAATGTACATGCAACCTAAAACAAATTCAGAGATATTTCAAAAGGGTAATACTTCTCAGATGACAGCTCAATTGACTAAGGCCTCAATCAACAGAATTTAACCATGCAAAATGAGAAAACCAATTGAAAATATAGACTATGAATCAAATTGGGAAGCATGCACATCAAACTATCACTTTGAAGAAGATCTATTGGTTTATCCGAGGGACTAATTGTAAAATGATTAATGAAACAATTTCATATATGAAGAAAAAAGACTTATCTTTATTGATTTTTTAAAAAAATAGTACATCAAGGTCCATGTTATAGTTGTTGATCCAAAACTATCCAAATATGTAAAATTTTATTATATTGTATTGTCTTCTCTTTACATTTTACATTATGTATGTGTGTGTGTGTGTGTGTGTGTGTGTGTGTGTGTGGCTTTCACACCTCTTTAGGGTGAAAAGACACAACCCTTATTATAAATTATTTTGAAAAAATAATAAACTAACTAAAAAATAACTACCTAACTTTCGGATTTGGCTTTGGTCAAAAATCCAAAACACCTCATGAAAAGCTAATATTTCTGCTAGAGATGGGAAATTTGATTTCCCGAACTGGGTCATTTTTAGATTTTTAAAATGTGACCATCTTTATCCTCTGTTGATATCATCTTTGTAGAAGGTCTAAATTCCAGCATTTTCTGAAGGCTTTGATTAGTTAGTTCTATTTATTTGTGTCATAAAGCTTCCTTCCTTTGATTTTTTTTAGTATGGAGAAACATGCTTCTTGATAATGGATTGGGACTTCTAAATTATCAAAATTTAGGGTACCACCAAGCTCATGCCTTCCTTCTAGTGCCAATTTCTATTAATAGGTCTTTATAACAGTCTCGTCAATAGGGAGAAATTTGTCACCGGGTACCGGAGTACCGGCCAACTTTGCCTGAAGAGATTTACCGGAGAGTGGACTCTCCTAGCCTCCAAGCACTTGGTAGTTGGGTCATGATGGTGCAAAGTTAGCTTAGTTGGAAAAATGACTATTTGTTTGAGGGTATAGCTGGTTTTGACTAATCAGTCTCCAGGGACTTTAAGGGTTATCAAGTTTCCTGCAAGCTTTTTTTTATTTCCAATAAAAGAAAATGAAAAATTTGAGCTAAAGTTAGGGTAAATTTATATCTATAATCATGATACATATATTTCTAAGCATCAACAAAGCTTTAGACAAAAACCAACAACAAATACCAAACATAAATATGATTATCAATCAAACATACATCATTAGCCAGATAAAGTATTTCATCTTAATCATCAAAGAACTGAAGCAGAGGACATAAGGAAGCATACAACATGAAAAGTGTTTTCTAACTTTGGAACTAGAAACAATGCAATAATTTAGTGTTAAGAGGTGCTTCTCATTCCTTCATTAACTTCATGAGTCTAAAATCACTGGTAATTATTTTAACGGATCCAAGGGAGCATCAATCTACTGAGAACTTTGAATAGAGTAACTAAAGCCTAGCAATCTCTTATGGACAGAAAAATCATCAATTCGCCGACCCTTGGAATGGTGCCAGACTTATTATTTATAAACATCCTATCTACATTGAGTCTTAACTGACATAGGTTACTTACATTAAATTCCAATATGTAGAGTTGGTACTACCTGCGATGTCATGATCATCTTACTATATAAAATCATCTAAGAAGACAAGAGGGGAAAGAAAGGAGAGAAAATTCTAAGAAAGTATCCATTGGGAAGAGAGCCTCTATACTTGGTAGGTGTGATGGTGCACCCTGGATGACTTAGGCCATATGCCCTCATTAATGTGCTTCTGGTTCTCGGTCTTTGAGTGACGTTCTGTACACCAAGTATTAAATGATGGAGCGTCGCCTTGGAAGCTGGGAGACATCTGTAGCATACTTTCCTTCCAATAGTCACATGTTAGGCCGCAAAGTACCATGTTATGTTTGACAATAAATCCCAAATAGTGATTGTTCGGCTCTGGGTAAGCTATCAACACGCATCACCATAAAGAATACAAAACTAGGACCCAGAATTCTGGGCTCTAGGAGCTTGCTCTCAAAGAATAAAGAATTTATGATTAAACAGCTAAAGTATGCCATCTTCCTCTATGTCTTTCAAACAATCTCATCGATCGACCAAGCTTTCAAGGTGATCTTCAGTGCCCCTGACCTTCTCTTGCAATTCTGAAGTGACCTTGGCGGCATCATGGGACTTGAGCATCATTTCAAAGAGTCGCACCATTATGGCACTCAAAATCTCCATAGGGATGGAATTGAGCCTCAGTCATTTCGTCAAACTTGTTGAGTACGGTATCTATGGGATTATAAGTCCTAGGGCTGAGCAGATCAGCCAAAGTAAGCTCTTTGATGAATGCAGAATACTGGTCCAGTGGGGCCCGGACCACCAAAATTTGTTCCTCCAAAACCCTTACCAGTTGCTTTCCCACTTTGATTTTGAATGCAAGTATTGAGTACTGGGTTTTGGGGAACCCATACGGCTCATGCCCTCTATGACTGCTTCTTGTACCGGGCATGGATAGTCTGGGTTACTTCATTTAGGCTATCTAACTCCCCGTTCTGATCCCTTTTTCTTAGAGGTACTTCTCTCATCAAATAATATCCAGCAGCAACCTCAAATTCATCTTTTCCTGCTGTTGGGACCGTTATCACTGCCACCACATTTCCATCTGAATCCCTCCAAGTGTTATGGGGGGTGCAATCCTTTTTGGGCTTCTTTGCCACCTGGCCCTCAACCAACATTTTAGCTAGTGAAAGTGGGGCCACCATTTTTGTCAAGGCTTTTCTCTTTTTGGATTCCACTAACCACTCTAGCTGTCCTACTGACCCGCCCATTACCATCCCTAAGCTTGATGTATCTCTAGGGTTTTTATCGAGTTCTCCCATCAATGTATTTTGATCCATGTTACCAGGATATTCATGTGTGCTTCCTTTCTCTTTCTCTGCACCACCCCCAGGAATATCTTATGTGGGTAGGTGAAATGATGGTGGCTACAGAGGTAGCTCATTCAAATCTACCTATTGAAATATAGTGATAACCTTGTCAGCCAGTATATCATGTGGTGGTGATTGACCTTTGTTTCTAGGTTCATTTTGGGGCACTGCATCAGAGGGTATGGTTTTTCATGTGGGTCCAGTTTCCTTTGTTGCCAACAATTGATCCTCAGCTCATTCACTTTATTGTTCCTTTTCGGTTGTCATTCTTTATTCAGCTTCCTCATGTCGGAATTCATCTTCTTTTCCTTGGGCCATCTTTGGGCCTCTTCTTTATTTCCCTCTTCTGTGAAGACATCAACTTTGTGCCTCACAATCTCTTCCACTGCCCTTTCTACCATCTCATGTCGACCTCCCAGATATGCAAGTCGGAAGAAGTCATCTATATCAATTTGAGAGATCTCTAAGGGATCTTACGAAAGAATATTTTTGTCAGAGGAGGAGGAGAGCACCTTGAAATCAGTTGTGTGCATGGAGTCGTGGATTGGATCTTTGTTCCTTGGGGGCCTCTATGCCTTTTGCTTCTTTCTTTTTTGGAGCGGCCCTCCGACGACCGCAATTTCTACCACTTCTTCAGACTCCTCCATGTGGGTCATTCTGATTAATGGATCTAGAGAGGGGGATTCTCTCTATGGAGGATAGGAACCTACCGGGGTGGCTCCCAGACCAAAATTTATTCCAGATTTTGCTGCATCTAGAATTTTCTATGACTCTCCCAACTTTACGTGTAAATGTGCCTTCAAGGGGGCCAAAATGACGTCCTGGGCCTGAGAGGAAGTACCTAACTTTCATTTTCCTTAGGTTTTGGATTGATCTTCTACTCAAGAGCCTGAAGCTTCCAAAAATTGGTTATCCAATCAAACACTACTTGGGAAAACCCTCATGAAATATGTGTGTTTGCGCTCAATCACATCTATCGAAATGACCTCCATTATCAAACATTCTAGAGTATCCCAATCCACCGGAGGGAGGTCCATCTTATCAATGCATGCCTCTTTGTACTCAGGGTATTCTTGAGGCCCGTTATCAGAGAAAGTCTTTGGGAATGTCCAGAGGTTGAGACGTTCCAATATCATTCCCTTAGACATCCTAGTGTAATGCTAGTTTCGGACATCGAAATCATCCTGACAATTTGTCCAAAAATATTTAAGGTGTAGCTCATGGGGGTTGATCCCCCAAGGCATTTACTTATCTAATTGGCCACGTGGATCATAATCTTTGCAACTAAATGGAAATTTGGCCAAGCCTAAACTACTTAGCTCATTCTCTGCTTCCCAGGTTGCGGTGAGGGAGCATGTGTACCTTCTATGCACAAATGAGAAAGAGACAGAAGGGATCTTCTTGGTGGCCATCAGGGTATGCGCCTCCCAAATTTTTCTGCAGGATTTTAACAAAATGATCCTATCCCCGCAATTCTTGGGCAACAGGAATGGATACCTGGAAAATATGGACACCCAAATGTAGGTGTGTTGTGTGAACTAGATGAAGTAACATCCCCACAAATCGACCAAGGCCATGGCCTCTGGGGATGTTATGAACCCCAAATCATTAGTGAACACCTTGATCCCATGGAAAATAAAGGCGTCATTGACTCTATAAAAATTTGGGAAGCTTTTGTCCCACTAAATCCAGGGAAAGTGATCCCATGGGGTTCCCCAAAATCCTACATAAAAATATAATTCAGCCTGGATGGGCTCCTTTAATTCAGAGCGAGGGATATCCATCCACATCTTTTTGTCCCGACATGGGATTTTTAGAAAATCTAAATTGAGGTGACGTCAAACCAGATCATCAGCATCCAAAAATTGGTCCATTGAGGCTGCCCGAGTGAGAATTGTAACATCTGAGAAGAACGGAATATGCCATCCTAAGACGTTGGTATCATTTCCTAGGGAGACGATGGGCACCGCATAGCCCAGGGGGTAGGGTGAGACCAACACAGCAGCTCTAATGGCCAGATTCTAGCATTTGGCTAGGAGCACTATTAGTTTTGGCGCTTGCACTGAGTAAGGAAAATCAGCCACTTGAATGATTCTAGATGTCGCTAAGTTAACTGAGATAGATTAATTGGCTCGTCGTTGTTGGTGGATTGCTTGAATGAGGCCTTTCAATTCAGCCTAGGTACTAACATCTATGTCTGTCACCTCTTTCAAATTAGATTCAATTTGGGATCCCAAAACTACCCCGCCTTTCCTGTATTTCATAGTCAATGGGAGTTTCTCCAATACCTTTTCTGTCTTAGACTTTTTGGAAGCACTTTTTGAGGTGTTGGGAAGTTTAGGACTTTTGAGAGGTGATCCAGTTGAATCCATTTCTTCCTTGCTTGGACCTGTACCTGCAAACTGGACGATCTTCAGTTTATAAGTATTATAAGCAAAAAAATTTGGCTTCGAGACTTCGAGTAAAATTCCTACTTTTCATCTTGAAGATGGAAAATGTTATTTACTATGAAAATACCTAGGAATTCTCTTCGATGTAAGCAAGCCAAAAGCACGCGAGGTCATCCCGCACACGAAAGGGATCAGAAATTGTTGACTCAGATGGTGAATGTGATACACCCAGGGTCACCAAAACACCCAGAATCCAAGAAAATGATTAGGCAGATATCAGCAATGGGATAGGTGAGCCTGCCACTGTACTTTGACACGCTTACACCCACTCAGCTAAGTAATGACAATTAATCAAGATTTTTTCTAACACGAGTGGCATGAATGCCACTTGGGAAAAATTTTAAATGTTCACACGTGGGAATTAATTTCACCATTAAAATGGGAATGACGAAGAAGAGAGAAATTATAAAACTAACCAGTAAGCAAGCGAGCTCGGTTCTGCAACTGACCTAGTTCTTGGCCTTAGTAAGAAGGTCACGTTAACCAGAGATTCAAATGTGTTTATTGGTCGAACATGGTTATGAAACCTCACAAATAATTTTGGGTAATGGCATCCCTTGGAACTTACTTTAGTGGGGTATGCATTATGATCAACCTATGAAACCACACGGTCTCCATAGTGCAGTAGAACAAAATGTAAGCAGCTCAAGGATGTACATGGCTGGCCTAACTATCAACATGAAGTGTATAAAATCTACATAATTCACAACACTTTACAAGACTCAGACGACAATTTATACAAATTTACAAAGCCTGGGCGAACCCAAAATTTAAAAAACTATCCACATTACAGACTAGGACCGCAAGACACTATCTACAGCCTATGCACACTAAATCATAGACATCTCTCATGAGCTAGACCAGCCACGAAAGATAAGGAGACACATAACAATTCCCAAGAAAACAATGTG
This sequence comes from Thuja plicata, assembly GCA_018584345.1. NCBI lineage: Eukaryota > Viridiplantae > Streptophyta > Pinopsida > Cupressales > Cupressaceae > Thuja > Thuja plicata. The sequence goes on along the minus strand of MU227808.1, from coordinate 1,384,971 downwards.
CCCAATAGAAAGCACGACCTGGATGACAAGGGAAAAAATACCCAAAACACAAGGAGTCCCAAATGGGCAAAACAGAGCACGAACCAAACAAAGGAAGGGAAGAAAAATAACAAGAACAAACCAGAAGCCAAAAAAAACAAAAATGAAGGACAGGGAAACCAAAGGCCTACCTGAAACTCAGAATGCTGGAAAGGAAAGATGGAGGTTGTCTCACTCTGTCACTAAATCACTTGAATAAACCTCGAACACACCTCATGCGTCTTCTAACTAAAGAACCTTAGCTCAGGAAATCACTCTATTTCACTTTTCGAACAATTTACTTATGAGGTAATTTGATCATGGTAAATATAAAATGACAAAGTAAAAGACCTTAAATAATGCCTACAGTAGTGCATTAATTACCAATTAACATTCCGCGTAATTGATCAGCCAATGGATTTCGGACTCTGGGACACCTGACAGTTACTCCCTCTAGAGAAGGTAGGGGCAACACGATAGGGCCCCAAAGTTCTAGAAGTCGTTGGAAACCAAAGGACAACTCTCTGGGACCCAGATCCTAGAGAAGACCAAAAGGAAAACAAGTGACAAGGAAAGGGGCAAGCAACCAAAAAGAGAAGAAAAGGAAAAGAAAAAGGGAACCCAACATTTTGCCCACAAAATGTAGGGACGGGCATATAGGGTATAACACTCTGGACCTCCTCAAGTGAAAACTGATGTTCAGGGGCATGGTATTTAGGAAGAAACACTTACGGTTTTTTGCATTGGGCCTCTTATTGGCAGGAATTTTATTGGTAATTTTATTGAATCTTGCAACAAATTCTCTCACGGGCACAGAGACTTCTTTCTTAATATGTATCAATTGAGCCAACAGAGAATGCTCATCTTCTGCACTTTTAAAACTTGCCTCAAATTGAACCCTCATGGTATCCCAATTTGTGAATGATTTGGGGGAAAATTGATGAAACCAATCTGCAGTCCCATCTACCAGAGTTTCTACGAATAATCTAACTACTACATCTTCATGTTGAAAAACCAATACTCCACATGCGGCAAAGAAAGATGCAATATGTAAGTCTGTACAGACCTTTCCATCCCCTAAAAATTTTGGCAGGTTCTTCCTAGAACCTTTAGGTAGGTCACGATGAGCCCCAAGATTCAATGGACTGATAGTTTCTCCCAACAGCATGGGTTGATCCATACTTCTTTGAAAATTAAAAGGGACAGGAGTGAAGTTAACTCTCTAGGGAAGGGTGACCCCTTGTAGATTTAATACATGATAGGTAGGATATGAATTACTCTTCTTAGGAGGAGGTGGTGGTATTCTTTACTCCAAAGAATTTTTGTATTCTTTACTCTAGAGAATTAGAACAATTGAAGAGAAATTTGTTTCTTCCATTGCTTTAAATATTGGGTCTGCAACTCCTTTCGCCCTTTCACTCCTCATGTATTTTTTAGATTCTAATCTGTCAACTCAATTATACAACCTTCTAATTAATTTCTTGGTTGTTTCTAGCCTACTCTGTTCTCAACAAATTGATTTGGTGCTTGGTTCTAAACTGTGTTTTGAGCTTGCCTTCTTTGATTCCTTAACAACAACCTTAGATTCTTTGTCAATTCTTCTTCTCTCTCCAATACTTGGCTCGCTCTTTTGTAATCCTCAATGTTTCTTTCTGACCTCAAAGTGAGTGTATTTAATTGACCCATGATATTCTCTTTCTCGTCTTGAAACCCTAAGTTTGGTTGTAGTACAGGAAAAATATGTTCGTGAGGGAGCACCATTATCTCCTCATCTCCAAGTAACTAGTCTCAAATGACCATTTGTGTCCCCAGCAGACTCGCCAAAAATATGTTGGTTAACAGATTGGCCTTTTAATACTATTGAATCAAACCCTCAAAAAGCATCTATGTTTAACAACATTTTATCAAACTGACAACAATTTGATCTCTGAATTGAAAGGTATAGTTCCCTTTTCACAGATATATAATGAATTTGTCTGGATATTCTAACAAATTAATGGGGTTTTCTTTTAACCAGAAAGTATGGATAGGCATAAGTGAATATCCATCACCATGAAAAATTCACTGAAAAACTAAAACAAAACTTTTTTTTGGTATTTTCATATATAAAAATGATGTCAACTACTACTTCTCAAACAAAGATGAAAACCCAGAAGCTGACTATTAAATTGGAAGAAATAAATATGCTAATAGAAAGGAAATAAAAGAAACATAACAAATTGTGTCTCAAAAAATACTTCTTGAATCATAGAGTTCAAAAAAAGTCTGAGCCTCAATAATCCATTCTATTCATCCATTAACAAAGCATGAAAATTAAATCTAACTGAATAACAGTTTTATTTCAACTTCGAGTCACACTCAATTGTCAAAGAAAAAGGGGTAATTCAAACCAAAAATTGTTGATCCTTTGTTATGAATTTCAAATGCATATAAATAGTCTTTTTACCTCCCAGAGACAGTTACAAAGAAACTGTCTTTTCAACTTCTCAATAAAATTAAATAAAGTCTCCCAATGGTCAAAGATAAATATAGAAATTTAACATGACATATATCATGGTTCTAAAATATATTTTCCTCTTGCCATCATCGTTGCTACTGCCTTTGGGGCTTCATGTGCTTGTTGATAGATTTCTTGTCCCTATGACGCCATTAATGCTTGTCTTCACACCATCATGTGTTGAGAAAGTCATCCTTTTCCAAAAAAAATTTCCTTTCAATTGCTTTCAGAAAAATCAATGATGAGTGGTAGTGCCACATCATCTCTCTTTTCTTCCCTCTTTGTTCAATGTCGAGTTTCGGATTTCTTCGTTCCTTCAGGAACCTTTAATTTTCTCCACCTACCTAGCTTTTCCTTTAAAAAGGAAACCTTCCTTATTTTATGATTAGCTCAAAGTTGGGTGTCAGGTTCTGACAAGGCTTTGGGAAGTCCTCTATCATTCTGCCTTTTTCTTTTTCCTTATGAAAAAGGGAACCCCATGTTCTTTTATAATTACTTCCAAGTTGGGTGTTGTGTTCAGATAACACTTCTTCTACACTCACCTTTTTCTACTTCCTTTTATTTCCAGGCTTCTTTCCTTTAATTAAGTGTTATATTCCCTCCTTCGAATTCCAAACATCCTCCCGAAACTCAGACTTTATCCCGACGTCTTGACTTTTCCCTTGTTTCTTCCAATATTTAAGGTTTTTCACCTTTTCTTTTCTGGTTCTTGTCTACCTTTCGAAACCCGAAAGTTGTTTCGGACTGACGCATGAATCCCAAAATCCCGATGGTGATAAAAATGACTAAAGCAAGGGAGTTTGTAATAGTGATTGTTTACCTTTTGAAACCCGAAATTTTTTCCAGAACTAGAGCTTTTTCCGCATCGCCTTTATTTAATAATTCTTCATCCACTTCGCCTTGTTTCCATTTGAATGTCTGGATTCCGCCAACCATTCCCGAACTTCCTTATTCCCCAAATGACATTTTTGTAATGGATAGCTCTGCTTTCCTTATTTTTTCTTTGGTTCCATCCATAGCTTCAGACTCCGACGATGGTTCTGGAAGTGCCTTGCGGGCCTGATGCTTGTTTCCTGAAAAGTGATGAAGGAATTTGACTTAACTTTTATGACCAGGGGACTGACATCAACAAAGAAAGATAGAGGAAAGATAGTTATGGCTAGACATTCAGATTCTAACAACTATTCCTGACTAAGGAAGGGGGTTTTAATAATGACAAAGTTTAAATTAGACCATTTTTCAACTATGAGGGCCAAAAATGGGGCAACAAATTAAAAATGTTTATTTTCTTGATTCTTAAATGTGTTATGTGTAAATTGTCCTTGTTGGTTGCAAGTTTCCTTACAGTTTCATATGGGTTGATGGGTAAAATTGAAAAAGTAGATATTTTTTAGAAAAGGATAGTAGGGATAGATAGAAAATGCATATATGATGGAGGAAACCAAAAATGTTGTAATATTTCATTGAAAATCAATAAAAATTTGTGCGTTCATCCCATCTTTACCGATCAAAGAAATATTCTTTTTTAATTTTTTTGAAAAAGTGCTCAGCAAGTATGCCAAATTCAACAATATTTTTATGACTATTTAAAGTTAGCGACAATTTTGCAAAAGTTGTTGGAAGTTCAATTTTTCCCTTCTACTCCCTCTCTTGTTGAGCTTTTCAATTTTGGAGGTGATTTTCAAACAACGATAACTTGGGCTCAGGACCTCCTTTTTTAGAGCAATTTTTTTATTTGGGCTAACTTTTCGTGTTTTACATATTGGTGGAATCAAATTTTAATTTAATGCATGGATTTTTTAGAAATTTTAAATTTTCATAGTTGTTGAGTAATCCCAATTTATAACTTCTAGGGCTTCGTTCGAGCTCATACATATTATTTTTCACGTGCAATATTTTCAAAAGTGCATGATTTTTATGCGCTTTATAGTGGTATTATCATTTTATAGTCATTGTGATCAAAACTTGTACTCTCAACACATTGCCATGTTTTGACATATTTTGGCAATTGTAGTGCATAGATCACATTTTGGTCTTATGCATGTTGATTAGAGTTTGATACAGCTTGGTGTTGGCATTTGTAAGCATTGAAACAAGAAGATTGCTTAGCCTTTGTTTTACAAGTGGTCATCATACTTGCACTAAGCATAAGGAATCAAATCATTTAATTTTGGGGGGTAGTGTTTAGTGATTAATATCTGAGTTCTCTCTTGTGCTCTTCAGAGTGTTTGGCCATGGGTCATCCTAAGTTTCCTCTTTTAACTCCACATAATTATGCAAAATGGTAAATAAATACTTGGAGTAAATTAATGTACAAAGGATTAACTGACTACATTGATGGAGTCATTCAAGGACCATAAGATCCTAAATCATAACCTAATCTGGAAAATGATTGGCTCATTAAAAGTATTATGGCTCTTGGAAAATTGAGAAAATGTGTTTTTTTAATCTTGTCTTGCATATTGATAAGTGTAAAATACTTAAAAATGCTTAGGATAAACTTGTTAAATTGTATGGAAATGTTGATGAAATTGGGGGATACAAACTTGATAATGATCTTACTAATCTTGATCCTAAAATTTTTGATACAATCCAAGATTATGTAACTAGGGAAAATAAACTAAGAGCACAACTCAAAGAATGCGGCATTAACTAAAAAGGATGCACAATCAATATTCAATTTGTTTGACAAGCTTCCTTCAAAGTATTGAGCTCTTGTTTCTAGTTTCCAAACTCATATGTTAATTATGGAGAGTGCTTATACTTAACCATTATTTGTTTCATTCACAAAAATATTGATGCTTGAACAAGAAAAGTTAACCATGCTGGGTATTCTTATGTTTTGCAAGTCACATGGTTTGGTGGTTACTCATGAGATAGGATCCAACAAGAAACAAGATTAATCTAAGAACAAGCGTAAGAAGAACACATAATCCATGTCTAATTGCATTAAAGAATCCAAAAATTCATTTGTAAAGGGGGAATCATCTAAGAAGGAGAATCCTACTTGTGCATATTGAAAGAAGATAGCAAATGAAGAACATTGTTTTTGTAAGAAGGATATCGATGAATTGAAATGACTTCTTGAGAAGACTAGAATCAGATTGCCTTCTAGAATGTCGCCTTTAGAATCTTGAAAAAAAATGATAAGGAAAAGAATCGAACTTTTGGGACAAGTATGAACAAAGGACAAGCTCTTTGTGCTTTTACAAGTCATGATTCAAGGAGATGGCTTATAGATTCAGGAGCTTCTCATCACATGGCATCTTCACAATCTATGTTATATCCATTTGAACCCTGCAACATGCCACCTATTTTTATGGGCAATTATACATATATGAATGTAATTTGATATTATGGTACTTTTAGTGATGTATCATGTGTACCTTAGTTGACAAACAATTTCCTTTCCATCTATCAAAACACTTGGATAAAACTTTAGGTGATGAAAAGTCCTTCCTTTAAAATCTTCAAGTTTTTGGTTGTGAGGCGTATGCTTGTATCCCTAGGAGGAGCAGTCAAATTTGCAATGAATTGTATCTTCGTCAACTATGATAGTTAGAATGTGATCGTTAGGGTCAAATCTTCTCCTTCAATTGAGTAACTAGATAGAAATGTAAATTCTATAGTGCAATTATAAAAAGATTGAGATAACTAAACCTAAAGCTAAACTAGAGATTAGAAGAGGAAGAACCTTCATCTCAACTTTTGAGGAGGTCTGCTCAACACAGGAGGCAACTAAAGAGGTATATCCCGCCTAATTTTAGATGTATTTTTGCCTTACTAAAATTAGTCATCTTCAAATTGTAATTGAGGAAATTGAGATGGATGATAGTGAGTCTAAAAGTTAGCAATGAAGGATAAAATAACTACATTGAAGACAAATGACACTTGGGACGTGGTTTAGTTTCAAGTGTGGAGGAAGCCTATTGATTACAAATGGATCTTTAAGATGAAATTGGGTTTAGATGATAATATTGAGAAGTACATGGAATTATTGGTTACAAAAAGACATTATTAAGTTGAGAGAAATAATTATGGTGATTATTCTCTAATTATTAAGCTAGCATCCCTCAATTTTTATTATTTATTGCAATAGCTTTTGATCTTGAGAATGATAAAATGGATGTGAATGTTGCTTTACTACAAGTTTACTTGGAGGATGAAATCTACATGACACAACCAAAGATCTATATAGTAAAAGTTAAGGAATCATTGATTTGTAAATTGGATAAGTCTTTGTATGGTGTCAACTAATCTCCCAGAATGTGGCGCTATAAGTTTGAGTCATAAAGTTTGAAGTTGGGATTGTGAGGTCAACACTATTATTGTGTATATTTAAACAAGATGGTGATCATTTCCTTGTTAACATTTTATGTGTAGTCGATATGCTAATATTTCCTAACAATAAGGGGGCAACTGGGAATTTGAAGTCTTAGCTCTCATTACATTTTGAAATGAATAGCTTGGGGCTGCTGAGTTCATTTTAAATATGGATATTAGAAGAGATTGAGCTAATCAAAATCTTTGGTAGGGATAGAGTAAATATGTTGAGTTTTTGTTACACCATGATAATATCAATTAAGAAATGTCTATCTCCACCTATATAGATGGAGGTTATGTTGTGTGTTCCTCATGCTAGTGAGGTTGGTAGTTTGATGTATGTTATAGTCTTAGTATACCAAACACTCCCCAAGAAGTGGAAATCTTGATTGAATTTATGTATAATCATGACAAGGCACTAGACAAAAATAAATAGAAAATTCAAGTACTTTTAAGGTACTTCATAGAATTATATTTTCTACTAAGGTCACTTAGAGTGTCATGGTGATCACGTGTAGCATCTTGGTGGTTCTTTGTAGCATAGTGACTAGTCACTTGTAGTAAAGTAAGACTGGTGAGTTCATTTTAAGTATGGATATTAGAAGAGATGGAGCTAATCAAAATCTTTGGTAGGGATAGAGTAAATATGTTGAGTTTTTGTTACACCATGATAATATTAATTAAGAAATGTGTATCTCCACCTATATAGATGGAGGTTATGTTGTGTGTTCCTCATGCTAGTGAGGTTGGTAGTTTGATGTATGTTATAGTCTTAGTATACCAAACACTCCCCAAGAAGTGGAAATCTTGATTGAATTTATGTATAATCATGACAAAGCACTGGACAAAAATAAATAGAAAATTCAAGTACTTTTAAGGTACTTCATAGAGTTATATTTTCTACTAAGGTCACTTAGAGTGTCATGGTGATCACGCGTAGCATCTTGGTGGTTCTTTGTAGCATAGTGACTAGTCACTTGTAGTAAAGTAAGACTGGTGGCACTTGTGGCAAAGCTAGTGAATACTTGAAGCACTTGGAGAGATAGAGGTTTGTTGCCTCAAATTGGGTAGGAGATATGGACAACAAAATGTCTACTGTTGGTTTTGCATTTAACCTATTTGGTGGTGTTAGAAGTGGATGAGGTAGCAACAAGATGTGGTCACTTTGTCCACTTTCACACCATGATGTGGAGTTACATGATGCAATAGAATGTTGTAATTTGTCAAGTCGGTGCTAATTCACTACTTGCTTTGCAAAGTGCACACATAAGCATCTACAAGCTAATAGTAAATTGTCAACTCAATCCAACACCGCAATGACATGTGCAATCATATGACTGAGGATACATGTCAGGATATCACTGGCTTGTTGTGTAATGTGAAGGGGTTGTGTAATGCAAATACAACCTACCACATGTTTGCCACCACACAACATTGTGAGAGTGGAAGTGGGACCCACTCTTAAAACTACAATTTGAAGGAAGTACACAATGCAATAAGAAACTACCACATATTTGCCACCTTAGTAGATACCACAAAGTTAGAACCCGGATCAATATCTTGATGAAAACATATAAGGTCATCATGCATCATGCAAAAGAGAGCAAAGTCCACAGACCACAATGTGAAGAGAGCGCGTGATGAAATCAAATATTGTCAATTATCTAAATTGACAAGACCTTGTACTAACTCCCTTATGTGACATAACTATTAATAAACAATTTAGAGAATGTCAAGTTGATGCAAGAACAACATCATAGGAATTGATAGATACAACACCTAACTACGTAATATGACATAAAATCGCTTGTGAAGCACCCTCACAATGCAACAAGAAGACATGTGGAGCTCCAATGAAGACCTAAAGTCTAAGCACGACTACAATCACAATATCAAAGCAAGCATAAAGAATGGCAAGTTGGCAAGAACAAAAGGCCAATAAGATAACAATACACATGGGAACTTACTTGTAAACTCAATTGAAATAATCTAAACATCTGATCAACACTAAAATGACTTACAATGACAACAATACACATGGGAACTTACTTGTAAACTCAACTGAAATAATCTAAACATCTTATCAACAATAAAATGACTTACAATGACAACAACGTACACAAAGGGCCAAGAAACATAAAGCTTGAAATTTTAGCCCAAAAAAAAGAAAGAAAACTAACAAACCAACAAGGCTAAAACCTTTAAATTTTTGGGCAAAAAACTTTATCACCCCAACACATGTTGCACAAAAGAACAACATTATATTAACACATAAAAGACCAAGAAACATAAAGCTTGATGTATTAACATCAAACAAATTTATATTTTAACAAAAAAACACTAAAAAAAGTAAAAAACAAAAACTTAAAAACCAACAAGACTAAAATCTAATTGATTTTTAAACAATAAACTTTATGACCCCAATACATTTTGCACAAGAGAAATACTAAATGACCCCAATAGATTTTGCACAAAAGAAATACTAAATGACCCCAATACATTTTGCACAAAAGAAATATTAAGCTTCAATGAAAACTTTATATTATAAATATTAAATATTAAATTTAATGGTTACACTTTGAAAGGTTAAAGAAAAATTGTAACATATGTTAATAAATGTATTTATGTTTTTTAATATATTATTAATAAATTCTATGAATTCAGTTTACTTGGTAAATTTGGTGATTAAACCAAAGAAATTAACAAAATAAAGTATAAATATGTTCTAATAACTACAACTATTCTATCAAAGAGAAGAGATTTCCACAATTCATAATAATTCTCCCTCCATCCAAGATATCCATTCCAAGTTCAAGGGCCACAATTTTCAAATAAGACCCACACGTTCTTAAAACCTTAGTGATGTATATTTAATAGCAATAGTACGTGTGCCAAATCACGGATGTTTCAACATACATTGTCACTCTAATTATTAAGAAACTCTACCCTCTTTTATCAGTTCAACTTTTCAATAATTTATTTAAATTATATATTGATTGATCTATTCAATTGATTAGTCTAAATATTGTGAAGAGGTTTATTCTCATTATAATATGAGTCAGCTCCAGAGGATATCAAAGTATTTTTTCCAAGAGCCAGGATCTAAATCAGAGTACCAAAGATTGTTAACATGTTTGGTAATGGACTATGAGTCAGCTCCTGCAATCTAAGTTGTCTACTGGTAAAGTTCTTACACTTTTAGAAAAGAGAGGTCACAAGCTCAAGTCTCGTAAACAATAAGATATATATACCTTGTAGTACCTGTACAGGTAAGTACCATATTACTATAGAGCATATCTACGGAAACGCCTATGCAGCAAACTAAAACATATTTCTTACCAAGGGGGACACTTAGTTTTTTTTTCAACTTCCTTAATATGTTTTACGTTTTAGTTTGCTATTTAGCCAATACCCATATCTACTATGTACACCCATGTGCATGACTACCTCACATTTTCTGAATTATGGATAGAATGATTAAGGTGGTTTATATTCATCCTTAAACAAAAGGAAGAGCTCTAATTAGTCTGTGCAAGAAACTATAGGAAAATGCACTTTTACCCTCCTCACCTCTGTAAATTGTGTCCAACCACGCAATTCCGAACTACTTTTAGCATCATCTACCTTATGTTTCTGTCATGTATCTCGCACTAAGCTTTCAATTCTACTGTCCGTGGGGGTAGGGCGCTTGACAAGTACTTTGTCCATGTTCACCTATTAACTCTGTCCAACACGCATCTGTCACAAAATCTATTGGGCAATGTTTGAGTGGCTACAGTAAAAGCATCTTAGATCTTGAAACAAAAAAGTGTTTCAATCACAACTTTCTTCTGGATGCCCAGCTGGCCACTACCTCAGGTTTCATGGGTTGCTAAATTTAAACCACAAGAGTAACGCACCTATATCACGTAAAGAGTATCTCAAAAGGTATAACGTCAAAATCAAAGCAGCTGTTGTCGCATCAATGGCCATGTTTTGAACCACTTAATGTCAAAATAGAAGTGGTAGCTTTGAATGCCAAAAACACAAGTACAATGCAAATGAATGCTTCAGCTATTGGATCCGTTTTTCCACTTTACCACTAGTCCTTTTTAAGATCAGATCATCGGATTTTAGATTCCTTTTCAATATCCCAAAAAAAAAATCATTAGTGGGCCAAAGTCATGGACCGAGATTATTGACTGTCTTTTGTTGTATGACAATATATTCAGAATACAGAATTAGTGCAGAAAAATGCAAGTTTGATGATTGCTACTTATAAAAAGAACATTATCGAACTTTACACATCATGTCAATATATTTCAAATCAATTGTAGAAGGGGCTAGAAAAACACACTATGATTCATAAAGTATAATATGATAATATCATATTTGTATAAGGCTAGAAACCGATGGGATTTCATTCAGGAAAAATATTCCATTAAAGGAATTGGAACATGAGTAGAGACTCAAACACTACCACAATGCCATGCAGCGCAAGACAGGATGGGGTTACAAATTTACTTCTCAGCTCATTCATCAATCTTACATTACCAAGCCCACTATATCCAATCATTGACAAGTAATATGGATTGTTTAAAATGACAACATAATTGCAGCTAACAATACTTTATTAGCCAATACATTCTGCAAAGTAGCAGATCTAATCAACATGATCACACACAAAGTTACCAGTTACAAATTACAACAGGAATGCCTTGATACAGGATTAGGTGTCTGTTAATGACTATTGCTCCCCGCCTTCCTCAAGCTTAGAAGCATCTTTGATCTCTTCTCCTGCATCCTCCTGGAATGTTTCACAAAGTTCATGGAAGTGTCAATCTACGCCTGTCTCACAAAATGAAAACTTAAGACTAACTCAATGCACAAGGTCACAAACCTGCATGTCTGACGTCCATAATGTGAGATTGTCACGCAGGAGCTGCATGATGAGAGTACTGTCCTTGTAAGAATCTTCACCTAAGGTATCTAATTCAGCAATTGCCTCATCAAAAGCCTGCACAATCAAATTGCCCTTAAAAGCAATAAAAAAACACATAATCCAAATACAAACAATATCACTGTAAACAACTGGTCTTTCTCATTCTCCTTAGTATGAATGAAATAGGTGAAAATTCCTGTAACCACAGTAGAATCAAAATTGAATTATTTTCCTTTTGAAGACTACTTACACAGATATGTGTAAATTTCAAATTGAACACACACAGCAACATTAGATAACATCAAAAATATTAATGTAGCAAGATAATTCTAATATCACCACAATGCATTTGGTCGGTGAGTTAATTATGATCTACATCTGGCTTCATACTAGATTTCATATTTTGAAAAAGGGTTTGCAAAAACCTCGCGAGTCAAAATTTTGACTTGGATTCAGAACTCGGTAAAATCAACTTGGCATGGTTATTAGAAAATAGAAATACAAAATCACAGAATTGATAGAAGATCACTCAAAAGTCCAAACAAGTTCAAATCAGTTGAAATCAGTGCAATGGGAATACAGGATTCAAAAGCACAAGAGCACAGTTCAGAAGGTGAAAGAAAAGATTATAATCAGTATGACTGAATAAATACTAGCAAAAATATTAATGGAGCAAGATAATTCTAATATCACCACAATGCATTTGATCGGGTGAGTTAATTATGATCTATATCTGGCTTCATACTAGATTTCATATTTTGAAAAAGGGTTTGCAAAAACCTGGCGAGTCAAAATTTTGACTTGGATTCAGAACTCGGTAAAATCAACTTGGCATGGTTATTAGAAAATAGAAATACAAAATCACAGAATTGATAGAAGATCACTCAAAAGTCAAAACAAGTTCAAATCAGTTGAAATCACTCAATGGGAATCCAGGATTCAAAAGCACAAGAGCACAGTTCAGAAGGTGAAAGAAAAGATTATAATCAGTATGACTGAATAAGTGCCCCTCAAGCACCCAGCGTCTAAACCCGGTAGAACTTCTGATCTTCACCAATCTAACTAATATGCTCACATTCGTTTAAGAGCAATTTTACAGCCACTTAAATATTGATATGGCTCCATTGAGACGACAAAGCAACAACTGATTCTTGATACAAAAGTAGAAATCGCTAATAAGGGAGAGTGTGAACTGTGGCGACAATCTGCGGTTTACAATCTGACCTGCCGTCCTAACTACACACCAAAATTTCAGTACTCTCAGGTTAGCCCTGTCTGATTACCTGACAACAAAGGGAATGAGGCCAGCCACAAGTTCTACAAACATTGCAAGGACGGATGCCAATCTGACCTGGCATGTGAGCAAATGAAGCAGTGCTTTGCCAACATGCTGCAACGTTGATCTTGAAGCTTTCCACATAAGTAAAGGCTTCCCAAGCTGGCTCAAAACTTGATTCTCGTCACTGTAACCAATATCCCCCACAGAAATCCCTAGACTTTGCATCTAAACTGAAAAAAACAACATTTCCTCCAAGGAGCAAAGTAAAAACGCTTCAAAAACGATGATATTCAGTATTGTGAAAGATCGACCCCCAAGCCAACACCTCCATGGAATGTATTATAACAATCTCAATGAATGTAACACTTGTCATAATTCCAACATTGATGTGGGTATGAAAGAAACCCACAAAAACTTAGTATCATAGAGGCATCTAAGGAGTTACGTATAAGCCTTACGAGCTATTTGAGCTTAGTTTCCATACATAAAGACAACTCTTTGGGAGCAAGGGTTTCCACTAATAAAGACGTATTTGGCGTAAAAGCTCTGCCTACCCACATTCAAATTGCACACGATTACCCTACCGGCATCAAGACCTGTCATTTCCTCTAAACCGAAAAAAACATACAAAGCACTCATTTTGTTCAACCTCAAAAGCAAGAACAACACAGTTCCCTGCAATACAAAGATAGCTCTTAATGGAAAATAGCAATGTTAAAGCAGATCTAACTGACAAATTCATAATAGCGACGAAAAGACATGAACCCTAAAGCGAAAGACACCAACTAAAATTCCAGATCCATAAAGCTATCCAAAAATTCCGATAGAAACAGAAGAAAACACGCACCGTCTTAGCGAGGGCACAGGCACGATCTGGAGAATTCAAAATTTCGTAATAAAACACAGAGAAGTTAAGCGCCAGGCCAAGCCTAATAGGATGCGTCGGGGTCAGCTCTGCCACCGCAATATCCTGCAAAGGACCAGGCCATCACAAACCAATACAAGGACTTGCGAAACACAAACAACTTCAGTCTCAAAAAAAGGACCAAAAAAAAGGGATTACCTGCGCAGCCTTGTAAGCTAGCAAGGTGCTCTCGGCGGCCTCCTTGCGCTCCGCTCCAGTCTTAAACTCAGCAAGATAGCGATGGTAATCGCCCTTCATCTTAAGATAAAAGACCTTAGACTCACCGGTGGTAGAGGAAGGAATGAGATGCGAGTCCAGGAGGCGCAGGATCGAGTCACAAATCTTGGTAAGCTCGGCCTCGACCTTGGCCCTGTACTCTCTTATGCTCACCACATGTTCATCGTTGCCCCGGCTCTCTTCCTTCTGCTCAATGGACGAAATGATCCGCCACGAAGCCCTGCGCGCGCCGATAACATTCTTGTAAGCCACAGACAACAGATTGCGCTCCTCCACAGTCAGCTCCTCCACTTCCACTCCCTTAGTCACTTTCTCCATAAACTCCACCATTTCTTCATACCTCTCAGCCTGCTCTGCAAGCTTCGCCATGTACACATTTTCCTCGCGGGAAGCCTCAACGGGCGACATCTCAGAAATGATCACCACAGGCGCAAAGAGAATCACCTATTTCCTCCCGGCTTCGAACCTGCGACAAAACCCTAACCAGTCTGAGAATCAGAAGAAACCTGCGAGCACCTGAACACCAAATCCAAATGAAAAAATGACACAGATCTCCGCTAAATATAGCGAGATTGAATCTACCTGAATTATTCGCTTTCCCACTAAATTTCCCGCTAAATATAGCGACGCCTGCTATGTCAGTCTCCAAAGGAGGGCTTAGAAAGGGCATGAAAAGAGCCTGTTATAACCCAGGGCCCTGTGGATTTCTACCGCCACGTGTCGGGAGCGTCGCTCTCTGTGGCCGCGGGCTCAGCCGGTTTTCCCGGAGTTGTTCCCTGTCGTAGCCGGTAGCAGTCATTCGTTGGAGCCAGTTGTTTATTGGTGTTTATTGGGTGCACTTTTTGCACCTAATACATTATTCAAAAAATTTTAAATTTTTTAATTTTTTGAATGGTTACTTTGTTAGGCCTTATGACAAACAAAGAATTATTTATTATTTTAATTTATGAATGGTCACTTGCTTAGGCTTTATGGTAAAAGTAGGAATTATTTGGCATTAATTTGTTTTATATAATCATTTATATCCGTATGGATAAGTTCAAACTTATTTGAATTTTTTATGTGATTCCATTTTGGGGTTTTATTGAATTAGAATTCCTCCAAATAGAAATAGAGTACATACACTTGTTTTATTCCATGGGCGTCTATGAATTGCAAGGATGACTTAATTGGTTTGTTTGAATATGAATTTATAAGATGTGTTTGCTTTTCAAATGTGGAATAAATACAATGCACCTAGTAGTTATCCTTACATTAATTTGTTTATTGTATAATGACTTATTTAAATGTATGATGTCATGCCATCATTTTATAGGGACTTTATTGTTGTTTTTTAATGAAAATATCGTGTATTTATTTGACTTAATGAGAGTATTGGATCTTGTATTGAAATTAGGAGTAGTTAATAGATGATATTTGAAAGTAAGTTAGGTAAAGTTTGGAATAAAATAATACATGGCCTTGTAAAGTAAAACAAGTATGGTCTTATAAAGAAAATAGTCATCAAGATGTCAATTGAGTAGAATAAAATGGAAATTACAATAATTTTGTCACAAGGTCAATGTCAATGTTTAGGGAATCTGGGTGTGGAGGGAAGGGAGTGGTCTTGTTTATCAAGGTTGTTCCATCCCCCATCCTCTTCTAGCTAATAAGAGCAGCATTATTACCTAAACTTTGGATCTTGTCGTAGTTCTATGTGTCCCTTTGTGGCAATATCACAAGAGCCAAGTAAGGAAATTGCTCATTTCAAGAGGGGTCATTCACATGTTGAGAACATGTAGAAGAGTGATGCAAAGGAGAAATCACACATCTTTGTGGCGAGAAGACAAAGGTGGTGGCTAGGTCCAACTAGAGGATTGTTTAGTCAATAGTGGTGGAATGGTTGTATTAGTAATCCTCACAAGGGAATTGAGCATAGGAAGGTGAAGAACGCAAAACCTTGGTCATAATATAAGGGCCTTCCCCCATGATGAAGACTTTCAATGCCACCTTCCTAGCTTGAGTGAACCTTAACCTACATAAGTAAGTTAGAGATCACCAACTATTTGGAGTGAATCGCAAAGTTAGTATCTAAAACATAATAAGTTTTAAAAAACAAAAGTAAAACTTTTCTTTCTAGATACAAAAAGAATTACAATCTAAAAGCGTGACAAATCTATGAAAATTCTACCCAAAAAAAATGTCTCATCACTATGATTTAATTGTGTCATGTAAAGGGTTCAAGCCTAATAGGCTGAAAGAAATGATGGATTTAAAGCCTAGTATCTTCTGCATGAGCACAAAACCAACAAAAGGTGCAATAGGATTTTTAGCTACCCAAAACATAATCACCTTATATTATGAAAAGGCTATGATGTGTCAAATGGATTCTACTAGGAAGGCCATATTATAGCAAAGACAAGTAAAATGGACAAGTTTAGGCTCCGTGATCACTTTCCAAATTATTTGAAAACACAACCTAGATGCAATTGAACAACTAAAAAGACCCCTTAAAGTTCAATTTTTGTACCATGGGAAGATAAGATAAAAGCCACTTGTATCTTTTCTTACGAGAGTGTAATTGTAGAAAGGAGTATCACCAAACACTTTATATTCCTTCCACTAAGTCCTAATGGAACATAAGTATTTTGTACATGTGTTGAGAAAACATGGCCTTAATCATTATCTAAAAGGCTTTCTAGTCCACGTGGATTCAATTATACTTTTCTTCAGCATAAGGCCAAGAAAACCAAGTAGAATTAGCCTTGGAGTAGAGATCATAGAGATACTAAATTCTCTTTTGAAAAAAATTAGGGGAGTAGACATCAACAACTTATATTGAAACAAGATGATGGGAGACCAAAATATAGATTGTCGGTTGATGGATAATGCATTTTGAAATTCATCCTCATTTCATGGTAACTATTTCTTGATAGTTATCCAAGCCTTCCAAATGATTTTTATGGCAAAGGTGTTGTTGATATTAATAGGTGTTAGAAGAGGTATTGTAACCTTGCTCCTAATGTTAGAAATCCAAAAAATACAATTTTAAAACTTTAAAACTAAAAAACTCAATTCATGAGTTGTAGAGATTTTTTTTACAAGAAAAAATAATTTGGGTTGTTTGACATCGTGTTAATGGATGCTCAATTCCTAAGTCTTTTTGAGCTCTATAATTTTAAAAAAGGGACCCCAACTGTCTCCCAAATCATAAGTTATGGCTTTTCAACTAAAAGTTATGGCCTTCAAAAGTTGGGCCTCCCACATTGGATATGTAAAAACATCTATGACACAAAAAATGTTGTAAGAGGGAGTCACACTTATTGACCGACTTATGACACGTGTGGCATATCATGAAGTATATTTTAATGGAGATAATGGAATGAAACTAGAAGTCTCAAGTTGGCGAGTGGATTATGATGAGCCTATGGTATATGGAAGGAATATGTCATTTTTGTCATGTGAGATCATCTTGCGATTTGAGAATTAGATTTCTAACTAGGGGTTTGGATGCTATATTTTAGATGTTTTTATCTCATGGTTTTAATTACCATTTGATTATTTATTGTATTTTTTATCCTATTTTAGGGTGCTTGAGATGGAGGTTTTGATAGCAAGTTTTGTAGGTATTATTTTGCTACAAAAATTACTCCAAATAACTACTTGGTGATGTTCCTATAAAGGCTTGGATTCTAAGTGTATTGTAACCTTTGATTACTAAATAATATGTTGAGTTGCTTTGGAGTGTGAAGCTTTTCTTTGTAAAGGATTTTCCCATGTAAGTCATTGTGTTATCGTATATTACTTTTGCATTTATTTTCTTATAGCTATGTGTGATTTGTTTAAATTTCACTACTTATCTCCTATCATAGATTAGTGTAGGAAGCATATTATGTACCTTTAATTTCTTTTGATAGGTGCAATAGAAATTGCAAGGGAATGGAAACCAAGGCCCTTCTATGTTGGATTCCCATGAGATAAACCAAAAGAAAAACAACTTCACAACAAGAATTTTAAGCCTTCGTTGTCATCACATACTCTCTTAGCACAAAAATAATGCCTAAATTATTAACATCAATAAGACCTTTCCCACATTAAAGTGCCTAAAAATGGACATACACATAGTGGATCCAATGATAATCTAGTTTCCCAACACACAACCCTACATTTCATGAAATAGAGAAATAAAACTCTATCAACTAATCCAAATCTAGTGGAAGTGTTCAGTTGATCCCTAAGGCCTTCTCTCCTTATTTTTGTGCTTTTTTAGTTTATTTCTCCAGCTCACACACCTTGCAATTCTTTAAAAAACTGTTTTTTTTTTTTTAAAAATTTAACAGACACATGTGTTCCTTTCTTTATCAACAATCCCCAATGATTAGGTAGAAACCCCAACAAACTCACATACATTGTAGTGATTGAATTACTACTAAAGGGGCAATGTGTTATTTTTATCTTCATGATTTATTTGTGTGCATCTACTCTTTCACTATTTGTGCCTTTAAAATCTAGTAGAAGTAATTGTATGTTGCCCTAATATAATCTTTATGTAAGTATCACCTTAATTATGAATATTGTGCTAGTAATTTTTTTTGTAGTGTTCTCTTTGATGACATGAGTTTTGCCATTAGTATGCAAAGAGAAATAGTTGTTTGAACCATCGGTTAAACTACACCGAAAGACAAGTTTCAGTTCAGACTGAAAGTGCTAAGTAAAGAGAATGTCGACAACATAAGTTTTACAGTATAAACTGAAAGTGCGACCCGAAGATGATACAGTGGAACCTGACAAGCAGGTTACACTATAAACTAAAAGAGCATAAACAAAGGAACCCAACAGAGCAAGGGAACTTGATAGACAGTTCAACAAAGGAACACCGAAAGATAGACAAACTAATTTCAGAGCAAACCGAGCATCAGACATCGAAAGTCAGTTATATCCCGAGAAAAGTGGATCTGACTTCCACGTCAGATAGAACAATTATATTCTATATTTAGAGTTTTGATTTGTTTTAAAACTATTTCTTGAGGGACAAGAAACATTATTTTAATTGTTTTAATCAGTCTAACTGATTAAAAACATGCAACTAGGAGATCAAGGTCAAGTTGTAAACCTTTGATCATAGAGTTAGTTTTGTAATACGTAAAACTAAATTAGGTCAATCTATGTTATAAATAGATGTGTAATCATTATTTGAAAAGGATGAGAGGATGAATGTAGCCAATGAGCACATCTATGGATCAGACTAAGAGCTTCAAGAAGCAGAACAACAAAAGATGAATTTGGTTATCAAGAACCAAGAACCAAGGCTACCGAGCAATAGAGGTATTAATCAATCACATTAGGTGATACATTGTACATGTAAACTTTAATGGATCTGTAATCATCAATTGTAGGTTGCATACACTCAGGTCAATGCGTATTTTTGTCTGCATTCTAACAAGTGTAGCAAATAGAAGAAATCCTTTCAAGAAAGGTGGATTTAACAATCCTATTGTAAATCTCTTAACTGAGTGCACACTAAACAATGATGCTAAAGTTATTAACATAGTAGACCTTAACCAGTCTCCACATAATACTCTTAATAGGGTAGATCATCAGAAGTGATCAAATTGTAAGCCTTAACCGACCCATTCCAATCTGCAGATAGTGAAGTTTTTGTGGGTGTCATCCCCACCGCAGTTTTTACCTTCTAACAGGGGTTTTCTGCGTTACCATATCTTGTGTTATGTGTTATTGCTTTCATGAATGTTTCTATGAATGTCTACATACAATTAAGATTGTGAATTGATATCACATGCATAAAGAAAGAACAACGGATATGATCGGTAAAGAAAATATTTGATTACATAAGGTTAAAGGTTAATTAACTAAAAGTTTTAGAGATACTGATTCACCCCTCCCCTCTCAATACATAATTCCCATTATTTCCAACAATTGGTATCAGAGCTAGATCTCTTATTTGGAAAGTTTAAAGACTTAAGAGAAAAGATCATACATTGGAGAAGTACATGCTTGACAAGAGTATTGAGAATCAGAGGCTAGAAATTTAGATATTCTATGAGCAGTATAAAGAAGCTAGAATCAAGATGAGATAGTTGCTAGATGAAAGAAATATTATGGCATCTCACTGTAATGAAATAGATTACCATGAAGAAGAGATACATAATATATTTGAGTCTTCAGGATCTACAACTAGAAAAGCATCAGACACATCACAAGTCTGAATGAAATCAATCAACATCTGGCTGGACAAGTGAAATCTCTGCAAATTGGTCAAGATACACAGATGGTAAGAATGACTGATGTCATGGACAATGCTAGACAAGTTGAGCAAGAGAGAACACTAGTTATTGATGATAGAAGGAAGATTACTGAGAAGCTACAAGAGAAAGAGTCAGAAATACAAAGACTTACAGAACATCATCATGAGATCACATATCATATTATTCTTATGAGTCAAGAGGCAAAAAAAATGAATACAAAACTCAATGAAAGAATAGAAGCTATCAGTGAGCTAAGAGAAGAAAATGAAAAGTTGAAAGAAGAAGTGAGAATTCAGCAACAACATAATGACATAATCAAGAGAGCTGAAGAAAGCAACAAAGGGATGGATGATTTTCTGGATGGACAAAGGAGAGCCAACAACAACACTGGACTAGGCTATATCGAGAATGGAGAATCACCCAACCAAGCTGATCCAAAGAATGCCTATGCAAATCCAAGACCAAGAAAGCTGACATGCAATCACTGTGGAAGGCAAGGCCACACATCAAATATACGCAGGAGAAAAATTAAAGGTATTCCTAAATCCACACCTTCATTCATAGGAATTTGCTATAAATGTAACAAGAAAGGACATAAAGCATATGAATGTAAATCTGAGGTGAAACAACCAAAGAAGGAAACCTACATGGACAAATACTGTCCTACTTGCAAAATGCATGGGCACGCATCTCTTGAATGCTGGAAGAAGAAAAAGCAAGCATGGAAGCCTAAAGATCAAGAAAACACTTATCAACCAAAAAGAGTCAGAAACCAATATGTTTGGGATTACAACACTTGGGAAGACTGTACAACATGTGGAAGATTTGGTCACATAGCTGCAAACTGCATGAGACAATGGACAAGAAAGTCTAGGAGTTGGACTAACCCCGGAATGGCATGTCTACACTATCATAAAGTTGGTCATCTAAAGAAAGACTACAGAGACCGAATGACAAAGACCAACACCTTTGCCAATGGAAACACCATTAAAGACATCAGGAATATGAGAAACAAAATGTGGAGGAAAGCTACAAACACTGATGAATCTTAACCGAGCAATGCAATTGGTGACACCTTATCCAATGGATCTGGTGACTTTACCACCCCCACCTAAGTAGAACTAGTATGGAACTGCATTATAACAAGTTATATTTTGCATCGGTTCCATTATACATAGTTAAAACACCAAATCAACATGATTAAAGATGCACTATAGTATTACTTGTTATGATTCTATGAAAACAATCTCGTCGGTCAATACATACCGAAATGCATCGGTGTACATACAAAGATAAAGTTGTCTATACTTACTAAGAATCGTCAGTTAAACACATAAAGGCTAAGTTGCTAGTGTAAACTGAGATCCGTCGGCAATCAAGCGAGTTGACAATATCGTCTTCGCCTTACACCGAAATCCATCGGTGAACGTAACAAGTTAATAGCTACCTCGAAGCATCACATTCTCACTGAGAATGTTATTTGTGTATCACCCAACGACTCTGTCTTCACACACCAAGAAGTGGTTGAGGATTAATGACTTGACTTAGGGCAAAGTCTATAAATAGACGACGGAAGGGTTTCATTTTTCACCAAGCGATTAGAGCGAAGAGACAGAGCGAAACCAGAGCACGAAGTGACACGATTGCAAAGCGCTTACAACTCGACTCCCTCCACTCCAAATAGATTCCTAACATCTACAAAGGTTGAAGTAAGTAAAAAAGATAATTGAGAACTCTACTTTTATTTATGGGAAAAATCCCTAATTTCATAAACGATGGCAACTACATCTAGAACCTCTAAGATCAAGAATGATAAGAAGAATAAGGTCAACCTAATCAAGAATGCAACCTGTGAAGAACCTCATTACAAGATATGTCTCAAAGTTGCTTCACAACCTGATAACGTTGGTACATTCTCTAGAATACTGGTTAGGGTTTTGCTTGTCGAAGATGTACGAGCATATATACACTGCAAGATAGCAGAAATAGGAGACCTGGAATTTGAGCAATCTTTCAAGAAGATTTGCAATGATGATGGAACTATCAAGGAAGAGAATAAGCACATTGAGTTAAAAATTCTCACAAATGCACTATGGTTCCTGAAGGAGTTCAAGACCGAATGGATTCGATTAGTACTGAGCAGGATACATGACCAAAAATTATGGCTGGATGAGCCAAAATTGATAACGAGGGATGTTATACATGTTGTTATTGGTTATCCCATAACCGATAAGGTAAAGGCACTAAAGCACCCGCCTAAAGCTGACATTGAGAACAATACAGGAGCATCATGGGATGGAAGAGGATTAAAGGTATCCACCATCAAAGATGATGAAATAAAATTTGGAGCATGTGTCTTAGGATACAAGTTCTTTCAGGCTAGCAGGATGAATAGTATTACATCCAGAGCAGTGGATGCAACATACAAGATTGTCAAGAAGGGACTACAGTTGGATATGTCAGAACTTCTGCTAAGACAATTGGATGAGAACATGAAGACAATAAGGACTGCAAATTCCAACTCATGTAAGTTTGGTTCAATCATCATGTGCATATTCTTCTATTTCCAAGAATCATTCCCATCCATAGGAAATGTCAAATGGGACGCTACAAGACCAGTGACCATATAGATTAGTGAGTTCATCAAATCACTAGGAGACAATTTTGAATCAGTCGTGGATGAATACTTTGTTGGATTCAAAGATAGAATGCAAAAGAGAGTAAGGATTCTAGAACAGTTAATAGAAAAGTTCAAGATTGATCTATGTTTTATGGTGGACACTGACTACACCTACATCAAGCCAGCTATACCAAGGACAACATGGCTAGCTCCACTTGATTATGAGGTGGACATAGATTAAGCATCAAATGCTATTGAGGCATTGATAAATGAACCATTAGATAAATCACAACCTATATGAGGAAGCCAAGGAAAGGATAAAAACTAGCTTAGTTGTGAAAAAGATTGACAGGAAGAAAGATAAGATGGTTAAGAACTTGAAGAAAAAGCTATCGGTGAATGAAGAGGAAACTGAACAGAAAGAAGAAATCGAGGGTCAGTCACCCGTCAGTGAAGCTGAGAAGGAGAGTGACTCAGAATCCACAAAGTCAGATACACCACTACCTCCACCAGCAAAGAAACCTAGGAATACTGCTGCAACTAGGACCAAGATTCAGACAGAAAAGGATGCAAGTCCTTCACCGATCAAGAAAGGTAAAGTAAGGACCTATGAAAGAAAATGTCAAACAAAATAGACCAAAGCACCAAAGAGGAGAAGTAAATTAATCCTAACAAAGGAAGATATCAAAGATACTCAGGAGGATGAATCTATCCAAAAAGAAAAGAGTAAGATTCCTAAAACTATTGATGAGGTATGTGCTTCAATTATCAAATTAGGTACAGTAAATGATCGCAAGATTAAGAAATGGCTAACATTGGATCTTGAGGATCAAAATAAAATAGAAGAGGCAATTATCAAAATGATGTGTATATTCAAATATGTTCCAATATAATTGGCAGATAATATACCAAAAGAACTTCAGAATAGATTGCCAGCAAGATGGATATTTGCATTACACTTTCAGAAAGAGATTAGGGAAAGATCCCTAGTTTTTGTCATGGCTCCCGAATCTAAAATGGAGGAAATTGAAGAGATGATGAAGAACCACTCCAAAAGGTTCTCACCAAAGTTAAGAGCCTATAAAGTACTTCAAGGACATCTACTTGAACTAGACATGAAGAGTGAGGCTGAATGGAGAAAGATACTTGATATACCTAAAAAGGATACAAGTCCCGAGCCACAAATTGCTCTTACCGACAAGCAACAAAACAAAGATGATCAAGCTAAACAGAGCCCCGAACATATTATTATCACTGATGAAGATGTTAATTAAGAATCATTGAACACAAGAAGCAAAAAATATATGGACATTACAGATGAAACATGTCCGGATAATACAATAATTGATGTTACCAGAGCAGATCCTGTAGATGAGATACAAAGAGATGAAGATGCCACTGTTGTCAAGGACCAAACCGACGAATAGGACACTACAACAAAATCATCACAGGTAGACACACCAGGACAAATACCACTTTTGATACAAGCAATCAACATTATCTCGGAAAAGGAGAAATCACCAGAGAAGGAAGCAAGTATACTCAAGAATAAGGGTAATGATGAATAAAAAGATACATCTGATGAGAAGAAAGAGGCAACGGATGAACAGGTAGTCATTGGTGGAGAACAAAAAGATGGAGATCGCACCACAAAGGATGCACAAATAAAAGATATAGATGAAGTGCAAAAAGAAGTGAACAACATAAGACAATTGATACCACACCTAAGGACACCAAAGGTGAAGCTGCAGATACACCGAAGGTAGATAAGGAGACGTCCTCAGACAACCAAAAGGCAAACCCCGAGCAGTAGGAAAAGGGTACAACACCACTGAAGCCTTCCTCTATCACATCATACCAAGCAGAGAAACTTGCAATGGTTTTGCATATAGGTGCATCACAAAAGAAGAAGAAAATCAAGAAGAGTAATTTGGAGGTCACACTTGATGAAATCATTGAAATACCAAAGTGTGATCAACCACATTGGACTATGAATCTCTTATTGAATATGGAGAGATATGTCAAAGGAAAGCAATGTAGGAAAAGCTAAGAAAAGAATACAAATATTCTCTAGTGCTGGAAAATACAAGAGATATCTTACAACAGATAGTTCTTAACATTGATGTTGATCACAATGCCCCCATTCTAGATCAACTTTCCATTCTCACCAACACATTCACAACTCAAAATGTGGATGTAGAAAAGGCTATTGAAGAACGAGTAGAACAAAAGTTCCAATACAAATAGACAGAAAAGATCAGCCAAGAAGTGGCAAAAAATAAGGTAAAGCTTTTAGAACTAACAAATGAATTAGATCCAATCATTACTGAAGTTATTTCCTTAATTCAAAAGCTATGCACTTTGGAGAAATTCGCAAAGGATAATAGTGATAAGATTGCAAAGATCAATTCCGATCTAAATGCAAGTTCTCAAAGTCTAACCACAGATGGAAATGCAATCAAATTACATTATGAGAAGATAATTGAAATCAAAAGGTTAAGACAAGAACTTTGGGAAGCAGAATCACAGTTTCAAGAAAAGGTTAACGAAATACAGGCTCAACTATTACCGAACCTCACACTTCTGCAATAACACATAAGCTCATCAAAACAACTAATTTCCACCCCGAGATGTCTGTAGCAGACAACATCTACGACATACATGCCAGGATCACACTAGAGCATATGGCTCTTGAGCATCTAAAGGAGAAATGGGAGAAGATGATGGAGGAAATGAAGACCTCACACTCTCATATTTTTTTATCATTTATAGGTATACACCTTTTGCCTTACTATCAAAAAAGGGGAAAATGAAAATGATATGTACAAAGCATATAGTAAAAAAGGGGGAAAAGGAACATGATATGTACAATAAGGGAGAATAATATGTACAATACATTTAGCACAAAGGGAAAAGACAAGGTGAAAAGGAAGAAATAGTATAAAGACAAGTGTACATACACATATTCTACACTATACTGGAATTTGCATAGGGGGGGCTATGAAATGACTAAGTAATATACATGGTGTACATACTATAAACATTTTTAGTATTTTGCACATATCAGTTTTTTATACTAATGTCAAAGGGGGAGATTGATGACATAAGTTTTTCCATTACTATGCAAAGAGAAATAGTTGTTTGAACCGTCGGTTACACTACACCGAAAGACAGGTTTCAGTTTAGATCGAAAGTGCTAAGTAAAGAGAAACCCAACGACACAAGTTTTACAGTGTAAACCGAAAGTGCAACCCAAAGATGATACAGAGGAACCCGACAAGCAGGTTACACTATAAACTAAAACAGCATAAACAAAGGAACCCAATAGAGCAAGGGAACTCGACAGATAATTCAACAAAGTAACACCAAAAGATAGACAAACTGATTTCAGAGCAAACCGAGCATCAGACACTGAAAGTCAGTTA
Organism: Thuja plicata; assembly: GCA_018584345.1. Lineage (NCBI taxonomy): Eukaryota > Viridiplantae > Streptophyta > Pinopsida > Cupressales > Cupressaceae > Thuja > Thuja plicata. The sequence goes on along the minus strand of MU227808.1, from coordinate 1,358,502 downwards.
TATCCCGAGAAAAAGTGGATCTGACTTCCACGTCAGATAAAATAGTTATATTTTATATTTAGAGTTTTGATTTTTTTTAAATCATTTCTTGAGGGACAAGAAACATTATTGTAATTGTTTTAATCAGTCTAACTGATTAAAAATATGCAAACTAGGAGATCAAGGTCAATTTGTAAACCTTTGATCATAGAGTTAGTTTTATAATACGTGAAACTAAATTAGGTCAATCTATGTTATAAATAGGTGTGTAATAATTCTTTGAAAATGATGAGAGGATGAATGTAGCCAAGGAGCACATCTATGGATCAGACTGAGAGTTTCAAGAAGTAGAAAAACAAAAGATGAATTTGGTTATCAAGAACCAAGAACCAAGGCTACCGAGAAACGAAGGTATTAATCAGTCACATTAGGTGATACATTGTACATATAAAATTTAATGGATTTGTAATCAGAAATTGTAGATTGCATACACTCAGGTCAATGAGTATTTTTGTCTGCATTCTAACAAGTGTAGCAAATAGAAGAAATCCTTTCAAGAAAGGTGGATTTAACAATCCTATTATAAATCTCTTAACCGAGTGCACACTAAACAGTGTTGCTAAAGCTCTTAATAGAGTAGACCTTAACCAGTCTCCACATAATACTCCTAACAGGGTAGATCATCACAAGTGATCAAATTGTAAGCCTTAACTGACCCCTTCCAATATGAAGATAGTGAAGTTTTTGTGGGTGCCATCCCCTCCATAGTTTTTACCTTCTATTAGGGTTTTATGCGTTATCCTATCTTTTGTTATGTGTTATTTCTTTCATGAATGTTTCTATGACTGTCTACATACAATTAAGATTATGAATTGATATCACATGCATAAAGAAAGAACAACAGGTGTGATCGGTAAAGCAAAGATTTGATTACATAAGGTTAAAGGTTAATTAACTAAAAGTTTTAGAGGTGTTGATTCACCCCTCCCCTCTTAGTACATACTTCCCATTATTTCCAACACTCTTTGGACTTTTCTTTTGGAAAATTCTAGCTTTTATTTCTCACTGTTTAGCAATAAAATTAAGTTTCTTATTTTTTAAAAGGATTGCACCAAGATTCACATCACCTTTAGTATAATTTAGAAAATAGAAAACCTATAAGATATTTGGGGCAACCATTTTCATTGGCTTCATTGCATCAAACAACTTATAAGATTAAATACTAGAATGTTTTTAGCATTCAAAAGTTTATGCAACTCAAATTTTACTATGTCTCTGAGAGTTGGGTCCATTCTCGTGTGTAGTTGTCTTATTGTTCTACAACCTGTACAATATAAAATGGTGAGAAATGCTAAGATGTAGATCACTCACCAAATAATATTGTGCATTGGAGTACAAACCCACCCTTAAACCAATCTGATTAGCACAACCCAAAAAAGATAAAGGGGTGCTAATGCAAGATCTAGGTAAAAGGGGGATTTGGGTATTCCTTATGGAATAGGGTATGTTTATATGATTTGATTGATATGTAAATGTGCTATTTGATTAAAGAAATGTAAATCTGATCTATGAAAGTATGTGCAAGAGGGAAATAGAAAGGATGAACTCACCTTGAAGATAGGAGAAGAGGAATGAACTTCAGATCTAGTTTTGACTGTCGCAAAGCTGTCGGAATCAGGTATGGTTCTGGATTTGGAACTCTAACACCTATAACTTCTGACTATGAAAATATCAAATCTAGAGGACTATGTCAACCAAAGTTGACCTAGTCAGGGCTATGTTCCAGAATTTTGACATAGTCCTTTTCAACTCCAAAACTGGTGAAATTTGCAGAGGACCTGTAACTGTGAATGATATTCCCAAATCTGGATCTAAAACTCTGCAACCTATTCCTACACACAAAAAGAAGGGGAAAAGTTTGTGGAAAGGGGCTTGCCTTGGTCAAGCCCCTGTATAGAAATGAACCTTGTAATTGAATTGAAGTGTCATAATGAAAGGTGAAATGTAAGCTAGATCTGAAACATAAATTGCCTTATACCTCAATCATGCAATGCCTCTTTGGAGATGATCACAAGTGTTGATGTAAAAGCTTGGAATCCATAAAACCCCAATAGGAAATCTTGAAACCAGACCCTTGAATTAGGAATGTTGTAGTTTGCTACAATGTTTGATTGAGGAAGAAAAAGAAGAAGACTTGAAATGTTTGATGGCTTCCTTGCACTTGAATCTCTTGAATCCACAATGTATGAATGATAGCTTGCATGTGGATTTCTCTTGATCATGAATTGTAGGTATGTAATGGATTTATAAATGAGGGGGATAGGTCTCCTTTTATACACATTTAGGGGCCTAGATTTCACAAGGTTGACCCCAATTAAATATCTAGAAGGCCAACTTGGGTCGACCTTCTCCAAGCATACTTTTTCAAAGTTTTCCAAGGACCTAGGGTTGTCTACCAAGAAGGGGATTTGAAAACCTTAGTTTATCAGGAAATCGGGGAAAATCCCAAAATCTGAAAATGCAAGTAAAGGGCCTAGGTGGAAGATAAATTATGTGATTGGATGAAACATGGGAAATTGTGCATAGATATTAGATCCTTTCTAGATTTTTGAACAAATAATGTTGATTTGAAGGATGCATAAGTGCTAGAAGGACATAAAATCAATGTGGGAACCCATACATACTAAAATGGGACTAAAAATGATAACCTAAAAAGGGTGCTTACTTTTTAAGATGGTACATTTAGCCCCCACTTTAGTGAGAGTATGAGTCCACCTCTTTCTCATGGTAAAGTAGCAGAGAGAGAGAGAGAGAGAGAGAGAGAGAGAGAGGGTCTTAACTCATACATCCATATTTAAGGATACATAAAACAAAAATAAATGCGTAAATCTTACTAAGATTCTAAGTCAACTAGTTAAAGAAACCTCGCTATAGAAAATGTCTCAACCACTAATATAATACTCAAAAATCTCTTGCAAGAGCATAAGTGGTCACCTAAAAAGAGAAAGAGCATACATCAAAGATAAGATAAGACTCCATGATTTGATTCAGTAACAAAGTGTGTTATGTTATGGAACTATGGAGGAGAGATCAAGACAATCATGGATGACATAGGCTAGGCCAATATGTTGCGGTAGGTGATCCATGAGAGATAAATGAGAGAGAGGGGGGAAATGGTCTAGAAAATTGTGTTATGCTAGTTCCACCCATAAAATAGAGGAGGAGGTTCAATCTAAGGATCCAAAAAATGGTCAGACAAAGGACCAAATATGTGGTTAGTCAAAGGACCAAATTTGTGTTGTCATTCAAAGGACAAAATGTGTGTGGTCAGTCTAAGGACCAAGCGTTGATGGTTTAGTGAGTTGTGTTATGCTAGTCAACTCATAGAAAGGATAGGTCAAATGATCTATAAAATTGTGTTATGTTAGTCAACCAATCCTGAATATGTGAAAAGGAGAGTGATCTAGCCCTAGCAAATTGTGTTATGCTAGTGTACTCTCTCTGTCATTCTTAAAGTGGTCAAGATATATGCAATAAGGAGGATATGTATGCTCCCCCTTAAGATGGAAAAATAAGTACCATTTTGACATCTTAAGGAAAAGAATCACCAAGACACTGTCCACAAGAAACACCCAGTCCAAACCAAAGAGGTCATAACTCCTGTCAAGTCATAGAAGGGATGAATGCAAAGAGATACCATGAAAGAAGCATAAAAGGGATCCTTGTTAAGGATGACATATTGTTTATTATCCAAGATAAAGGACTTGCCTACCATGGAAACCCAATAGCGAATGATGAAAAATGTTATGATCAAGGATGCATATCCTTAATGCAAACCAACATTTCTATGTAAAATTGGATGTCACGTGATATACAAATATCGCTTAATCAAAGGAAAAGTGGATCCTTGAAGAAGATGAGAGAGATTGATATAATACCTTTTCCCCAAGTGTGGAGACAAGGGTAAAGAGGGCCTACTATTCTAATTGCAAAGTATGCTCACACCATGCATGAAAATGAGCCCCCAAGGAATAGGCTAACAATGTTACATAGTGTGTAGTAACATAATAGGAACTTAGATGTTATTTAAAGAAATCAGGATTGAAAAATACCTCATCATGACATGATTGATGACATGTAACTGATTGAATGTTTGATAATGTTAATTTGAAGATAATGTAAGACATTAAAATAGTTAATGGTTTGTATTGTCATTGATGTCAACTTGATATCATCTGTATGGTCATGTACATAATGCCAAAGAATTCAAAGAATCAATGAAACAAAGGTTATGCTTTCAGCAATGCATAAATGTTAAGTATTCACCAAGTGACAAATAACACTGACAGAGTGCACACCATCGGTAAAAGCAAAAGAGAAAAGTCATAGTGATACCTGACGAGCAAAAGACAATGTTTCCCGACGAAGCAAAACCACAGGATGCCCGATGAGATGAAAACAGAGTTGCCCGACAAGTAAAATCCAATGATGCCTGACGAAGGGAGATCCCTAAGCTAACTAGAGTCACACCGACAGAACTGTCAGTTGTCACTGATGACTAACTGTAGAGTTGACCAACGGAACAAAGAGTTCAGAAAAGGACAAAATATCTAGCTGGCAAGAGCTAAAGATAGACTTAACTGGTTGTTTTCTTTGTTTTATTCAACCAGAGTTAAGTGATTGATTTAAAGAAGATTTGTACAGTTGGCAAGAAGATAACTACGAGATAAATTAGGAGTTATGCTTTAAATCAGATTGGCTGGATTGTTTTTCATGTCAAGAATCAAGAATTAATGAATATCATGTCTATATAAGAGACAAGCTTAATTTATTTCCGTATGCATGGGAAGGGGAGTGAATAGAAAGAGGATGCTGAAGAGAAACTGATGAAGAAGAACTTCATACAGTCCTGATCAATCAAGCTAAAGGAGAGCTAAAGAATTCTATAGACACCGACGAATAGTGAAGCGCAACATCACAGAGAAGAAAGTGTGGAGTACAAAGAATTGAATTGATACATTGATCAGAGAGGTAATGTACTTAAATATATCTAAAAATCTGCAATTCAAAGTTGCATCATAAATAGGTCATAATGTTTCAGTTTAACCACTGAAGTATCAAGTCTCTTAACCGAGCAGGACTTAACAATCTTCTATATATTGAGGTACATCCCAAGGAGTGCCAAAAAGGTTGATTTATGAAAGTAGTATTGGACTTGCCTGATACCTATTGACAGTCTAAGAAGGAGGTTGATTCAAGGATGGTAGCAATAGATGCCCGATACTAAGTGACAACCTCTATGTATAAAATCCTCTAACAAGGTCACACTTAATAGTGTGTGTGTAACCTTTAACAGGGTTGGCTCCTAATAGGGCTCACTTCAGAAGAGTGAAAATTTGGGGTACCGGTCCTAGTGGTTTTTCCCTTAACAGGATTTCCAAGTTAAAATCTGTGTTATGTGTGTATAGTTTATTACTTTACTATTTTACATTTCACATATGCATTTCTGGATGGATTGGTATGCTCTGCTTATTTACTAAGTTTTGGTAAATAGTTTTACTGCTTATCGGTAATCAAGGAGAATAAGGACAGACAAGGAAAACTCACAGACAGTTAAATAATTATTAGTATTTCATGGCATACATCTTGTAGGGACTTAATAATCTGAGGTTTATTTAATTGGTGGCAAATAGTTGAAGGATAAATTTTGAGGCCACTGATTCACCCCCCCCCCCTCTCAGTTATTACTAATAATTGGAATCATAGCTTGTGTTCTTAGAAGGAAGGTTTCAAGA
>MU227808.1:1314566-1325858 GCA_018584345.1 Thuja plicata | reverse complement strand
TATATATATATATAATTCCAAGTTTGGATTCAATAGTAAGAAGATGGTAATGTGGAATTGCATGTGAAGTGTGATATGAAGAGTGAAGGCAAAATCAAACAAGATTTTGATTAAGGACATAATATAGAAGACTGCAATAGAATATACGATCAGTAAGGATCAAGTATTTAATCTAGAATAGATATCTGAATCAGCCAAGATAGTTGCTTATCAAAACAGGTCAATCAATTGTTACTTTCTAACAATTGTAGCAGTGAACAAAATCTCTTAACAGAGTAGACTTAACATTCTTTTGTAAATCCTCTCACAAAGTGACATTTCTACATTGAAGTGTTTGAAGACCTCTAACAAGGCCACTCCTTACAGGGTGATTAAATCCTTTAATAGGGTCACACCTAACAATGTGTTATTGTAACCTTTAATAGGGTTGACTCCTAACAAGGCTCACTTCAGAAGAGTGAAAAATAGTGACTAGTTGCTATTGGTGGTTTTCCCCATATTGGGTTTCCATGTTAAATCTTGGTTTTATCTGTGTACATTTCATTTTCTTTATGGTTTATGTTTATGCAATTAATTACTAAAGATAATCACAGTTAATATCTTAAGATGCGCTATGTTAACAGAGTGACAATGAAATATCTATGTTAACCGAGCAATAGTGTTAAATTTGTTTAAGACATCTAAGGGACTTGGATTTTTTTTTGTGGTAACTAATTCACCCCTCCCCTCTTAGTTGCTCAACTCATTTCCAAAAATTGGTATCAAAGCTGCAAGTGCTTACAGGGAAGGTTTAAAGGCCTAAGATAAAGATCAGAGACATCTTATAGAAGGGAGATCCCTAAGCTCAACAAGGACAACTTCGTTGCATGACAAGATCTGATGAGGCTACATCTATCTACTATTGGAGATATTGGTTTGCAATTCCTGGATCACGAGTATGTGGAACCACCGAGACCTATGTCTATGGATTAGATGGTGGAAATGAAGTATCATAACATAATGATGATTGATATAGCCTCTATACTTAGTTATTCTGAATTTGATGAAGTCAAGGACTACCCTACTGTCTTTGATATGTGGAACAAACTAAATGATATCTATGGAGGAGATGCAAATGTAAAGAGATCCAAAGAAGAAAGTCTTAGAGGTCAGTTTGATATGATGAAAATGAAAGAAGGAGAAAACATTACTAAATACAATGAAAGAATCAAGAAAAGTGTTAGTGCAATCACAGCTGCTGGTGGAACAATTGAAGACAAAACAATAGTCAACAAGGTAGTAATAACTTTAATTCCTATCTATGCAATTAGAGTTTTAGCTATTCAATAGATGAGATGCAGTAATGACATAACTCTAGATGGATTGATTGGAATATTACCAGCTTTTGAGTTGGATAACTTTGAAAATTATTCTCCTAATCCTAGCAATATTGAGTCAGCATTCAAAGCTAAATTAAACCTTGGAAAGATGAAAGGAAAACAAATTGACATTGATAGTGATGATGATTCTGATGATGAGGATCTGGAAATGATTGAAGCATTACTTGCAAGGAGAGTTGCAAAAGGAAAAGGAAAATACAAAGGAAGAATACCATTGATTTACTTTTCATGTGATGAGGTTGGTCACATTGTTTCTAAGTGTCCGAAGAAGGAAGACAAAGGTGAAAGAAAGTTCAAAAAGTATAAAGGAAAGAACGATTACAAAAGCTACAAGGACAAAGGTAAGAAATCTTGTTATATTGCTAAAGATTCTGATAGTGATGAAGATGAAGATGAAATGGTTTACATTGCTATCAAGGATGAGTCAGATAGTGAAGACAATGAAAAGACAACACTATACTCTCATATTAGTAAGAATGAAATCTGGATAATTGATAGTGGTTGTTCTCACCACATGACTAGTGATAAAACCAAATTTGAACATCTTGAATACTATGATGGTGGGAGTGTTAGTTTTGGGAATGATGAACCCTGCTATGTGAAAGGTAAAGGTTGTATTGCTCTTACTGAAGAAATCAAATGTGATAATGCTTATTGGGTTGAAGGACTAAGGCGTAATCTACTAAGTGTGGCACAACTGAATAACATTAGTTTTAAGGTAGAATTCATGAATGGAAAGGCCAAGCTCCTGGATGGTAGAGGAAACCTGGTTGGAACTGGCAGACAAACAAAAGGTAATCTATTTTATGTTGATCTCAATGAAATTTCATGTTTTATTGCACAAGTAGAAGAAAGTTGGTTATGGAATAAAAGGTCGTGTCATGTGAACTTTGACAACCTGATCAACATAAGTAAGAACATAAGAGTAAGAGGCATTCCTGTTCTGAAAAAACCTGAACTAGCAATATGAAAACAATGTCAAATTGGGAAGATGGGAAAAACAAGCTTCAAGATAAAGAACTACAATACACAAGAAGTCTTGGAATTGGTGCATACTGACTTATGTGGACCAATTGGAACAAAAATTTACACAGGTGAGAAGTACATTCTATTTATTGATGATCATTCTAGAATGATGGTTGTTATGTTTCTCAAAGAAAAATCAGAAGCCTTTTAGAAGTTCAAATGGTACCTAGCCAGAGTTGAAAAAGAAACAAGAAAGAAACTTAAATGTCTAAGATCTGACAGAGGAGGATAATTCATTTCTAATGAATTCAATGAGTTCTACAATGAAAGGGGAATCAAAAGACAAGTATGTGCCCCAGGTACACCATAGTAGAATGGTATTGCATAAAGAAGGAACAAATACATTATGGATTATGCAAGAACCTTGATGATTGAGAAGGATGTTGCTACCAAACACTGGAAGGAAGCCATTAGCACTGCAATTCACACCTTGAACCAAGTTCAACTGAAGAAAGGTACTGATAAGAAACCTTTTGAACTATGGTATGACTATAAACCTAATGTTCATTATTTCAAAGTATTTGGAAGTAAATGCTACATCTTGAAAGAAACAAGAAATGGAAAATTTGATGTAAAAGGTGATGAAGGTATATTCCTAGGCTACTCTAGCAAAATCAAATATAAATGTTTAAATCTTACTACTCAAAGTAATAGAAAGTGTGCATGTAAAGGTTGATGATTTTTTAGAGAGAAATGAAGAACATAGCAGTAAAGAACTTGAAGACTACATAAACCTTGTGTATTATGAACCTAATACTATACCTAAGACACATGCAATGGTGATTGGACAACAATCATGTCAACCACTGAATTCATCAGCATAAACCTTGTTGTAACCTGTACAAATAGTGATGCTAACTAAAGAAACTGAGTCACATACAGATGGAACCGAGTCTCAGACTAAAGAAACCAAGTCGCAGATAGAGGCACCTAAGTCACAGACAGATACCCCCAAGTCTCAGACAGTGGAACCCGAGTACCAGATAGAAGAACATGATAAAATATTTGAGCATGGTGAACATAGTGGAGCAAGCCTGTAATCAAAGAGGAAGGATCTTATACTTGCAAAATATGTTAGAAGGCATCATGCACCTGAACAAATAATCGGAGATCAGAAAGAAGGTGTAATGACAAGGAACAAAATAAAAGGCACATGTTTACTTAGAGAAACTGAACCTAGAACTGTTAAAGATGCATTGAATGATGAGAACTGGGTTGAAGCAATGAGTGAATAAATTGAGTAGATATAAAAGAACAAAACTTGGACTCTTGTACCTAGACCAAAAGACAAGAATGTGATTGGTACTAAGTGGGTTTTCAGAAACAAGATGAATGAGAAAGGTGAAGTTTTCATAAACAAAGCCATATTAGTATGTAAAGGATATGCTCAATAAGAGGGTATTTATTATGGAGAAAATTTTTCTCCTGTTGCAAGACTTGAAGGAGTCAGAACTCTTCTGGCATATATTGCACATAAAGGATTCAAGGTATATCAAATGGATATAAAATCTGCATTCTTGAATGGAATTCTAGAAGAGGAAGTCTATATTGAGCAACCTGAAGGCTTTCTAGATCCTAACAAAAGGAATATTGTTTCCAAACTGCACAAAGCATTGTATGGAGTGAAGCAAGCTCCGAGAGCCTGGTATGAAAGACTACATGGTTACTTGATAAGTATTGGATTTCAGAGAACTAATGATAATAATAGCTTTTACATCAAAGAAGGACCTCAGAACAAGATACTATTGACAAAAATATTTGTTGATAACATATTGTTTACTGGATATGATGACTTATGTAGAGCATTCTCAGAAGCTATGAGTAAGGAATTTGAGATGTCTATGTTTGGTGAAATCAAATTCTTTTTTGGCTTACAATTTTATCAGATGAAGGATGGTATCTACATTACTCAATCTAAATACACAAAATAGATACTAAAGAAATTTGGGATGGAAGATTCTAGACCAATTGGAACACCTATGCCTACTGGACATAAGCTATCTAAGGATGATGATTCAAAGGAGGTAAATCAGACTACATATAGATCCATGATTAGAAAACTTCAATATGTTGTTCACACTAGACCTGATATTGCATTAGCAGTCAGTATTGTTGCAAGGTTTTCAACTAATCCTAGAGAGAATTATTTGATGGCTATCAAAAGTATTCTGAGATATCTTAAGGGTATTGAAGATTATGGATTATGGTATAAGAAAGGAGGAAACTTTGATTTGAGGACTTTTACCTATGTTGGTTGGGCAGGAAGTGTTGATGACAGAAAGAGCACAAGTGGTGGAGCACTATTTCTTGGAAAGAGGTTAGTCTCCTAGACAAGCAAGAAACATAACTGCATTTCTTAATCTACAACAGAAGAAGAATATGTTGCTACAACATTAAATTGTTCAAACATTCGTTGTCTGGTATGAAGGTGGAAATCAAAGAGCCTATCATTATCTATTGTGACAACACCAGTGCTATTAACATTTATAAGAACCCTTTGATGCATACTAAGATCAAACATATTGCAATAAAGTATCATTTCTTGAGGGAATTGGTTCAGGACAAGGAAGTAAGATTGGAATATGTGAAAACTAAAGAACAAATTGCAAACATATTCACAAAACCATTACCTAAGGATACATTTTTGTATCTTAGAGGAAATCTAGGGGTGATTCCCCTAACTAAGGCTCACTAAAAACATAGTTTAGTAATGCATCAACCGAGATACATAACATACTTAACATGTTGATGCATATATTTAGAGCTTATTGCATATGAATCAATACAGAAAGGTACATTACAATTTCATCGGATATGTCAGTTGGTGTCTTTGGCATTGGTTGTCAAAGAGGGAGAGATTACTGTATGTCATAATGATTCATGATGGAGGGAGAGATTACTGTATGTCATATTGATCAGTGAAAGAAGGAGAGATTACTGATGGAGAGATTGATGACAGAGGGAGAACTTTATCAGAAACAAAGATTAATGTAAGAGGGATAAATATGTATTTTAGTGATTGAGGGAGTATTGGATGAGAATCAGAATGAAGCTAAGGACATTAATAAAATTTCATTCTTATGTCTGCTTCTCTATAATTCTTTGAATTATTACATGTTGTGTTGCCTTCGATGCCAAAGAGGGAGATTGTTGATGACAATTATTGAATTTTGTATTGTCATTGATGTTTACACAAGTATAATGACGTTTCCATAAATGTCTAATCCTATCCGAGCACAATTAGTGTATGTCAATCTCTCTTGGGCATTGAAGACGACCAAAGTGATTTTTAGTTCTAACTGAGTTCACTTAGGCATTACAATGTTGGTCGGACGTTGAAGAATTTCAATGTTGACCAAGTAAAACAGTTAGTGTCACCCGACTAACAGTGGCTTATATTCTATGGATAATTGGCTATATTCAGGCAATAGACATGAGTTTTATTGATTATTTGGAAGGATATCAAGGTAGAATTGACAAGGCTTATCATATATATATAAGGTCAAGTTTGGATTGAACAGTAAGAAGATGGTAATGTGGAATTGCATGTGAAGTGTGATATGAAGAGTGAAGGAGAAATCAGATGGGATTATAATTGAGGACAAAATACAAAGGACTACAATAGAATATCCGATCAGTAAGGATCAAGTATTTAATATAGAACATAGATCTAAATCAACAAAGATAGCTGCTTATCAAAATAGGTCAATCCATTATTACTTTCTAACAATTGTAGTAGTGATCAAAATCTCTTAACAGAGTAGACTTAACAGTCTTTTGTAAATCCTCTCACAAGGTGACATTTCTACATTGAAGTGTTTGAAGACCTCTAACAAGGCCACTCCTCATAGGGTGATTAAATCCTCTAACAGGGTCACAGCTAATAGTGTGTTATTGTAACCTTTAACAGGGTTGTCTCCTAACAGGCCTCACTTCAGAAGAGTGAAAACCAGTGACTAGTTGCTATTGGTGGTTTTTCCCATATTGGGTTTCCACGTCAAATCTTGGTGTTATCTATGTATATTTAATTTTATTTATGGTTTATGTTTCTTCAATTAAAAACTAAAAATAATCATAGTTAATATCTTAAGGTTTGCTATGTTAACCGAGTGACAGTGAAATATCTATGTTAACCGAGAAACAATGTTAAATTTGTTTAAGACATCTAAGGGACTTGGATTTGTTTTTGTGGTAACTGATTCACCCCTCCCCTCTTAGTTACTCAACTCATTTCCAACACTTCAAGCATGGGAGATCAATAGTGAGAGATCTTGGTTACATATGTTCACTAGTCTCTTTTAATTTATAATTTTATCTTGAATCATGCAAGACATCTAAAGAGGCTTGGGACACTCTTGAAAATTTGTGTGGTAAAACTGAAAAGATTAAGAGTTATCATATTGATAATGATCTGATAAATCTTGATACAATAAGTTTTAAAAACATCCAAGACTACATCTCCAAGATTAAACAACTAAGAACACAACTAAAGGATTGCAATATAAATAAGGAGGTTATACAATTGATTCTCAATGTGTTATCCAAGCTCGGTCCTAAGTATTCTATATTTGTTTCTAGCTTCATACCAATAGGGTTTCTATGGGAGTTGTATATTTTGATCCTACTTTTGATGCCTTTTCAAATCTTCTAATCCAAGAGTAAGCGAAGCTAATTCAAATGAGTATAATCAAGACTTACAATTCACAAGCATTGATTTCTAGTGAGCCTAAGGTATATAAAGAATCGGGAAATCCTAATCAGAAACAAAAGAAGAAAAAGAAAAAGGCACATAAACAATTTGAATCCTCTTCCTCAAACAAGGAATCATCTAAAAAGGAGAATTCCACATGTGCATATTACGAGAAATCTGGGCATGATGAACATCAGTGTTATTTAAAATAAATTTATGAGTTGTAGTATCTTTTGACACAAAATAAAATTAATTTACCTTCAAAATATTCACCATCTTCATCTAATTCAAAGAAACAAAAGGTGAAAGCACTTTTCCCAATTGCATATTCTGAGTCAGGGAGATGGATCCTTGATTCTGGAGCTTCACATCATATGGCTTCATCACATAATATGTTCTATTCATTAAAACTTGTTCATCACCAAACATCCAGGTGGCTAACAACACACATATGTGTGTTTGTGGGAAAGGGTCTATTGAAGTATATGAAGGATCGTTCTATGATGTCCTTTGTGTACCTTCATTGTCCATAAATATCTTTTCCATATATCATATCACACATGGTGGGGAAGGAAAGAGTGTTGAGTTCACTCCAGATTCTATGATTATTCAGGATTTGCATACTAGAGATATTATGGCAGTTGGGGAGGTAGATCATCAATCTTGATTATACACTTTCTCACACTTTTCTTTTATTTTTCCTTTGGCCGATGTACACACTTAGGCATCTAGTGTGGACACTTTTGAGGAGATTTAATATGGTCAAGTGAATCTTGGTATTCTTTCAAAAATGGTTAAAGAGATATATATTGATATTGCATCTCCTACATCGACTATTGTTTCTAATGATTCTAGTATTTCTATGGTTCCTATTGATTCAGTACAACAGGACATTAATTTCTTCCAGACACAACTCCTTGGGATGAGTACTTGAGTTGGTATGTTTTGTGAGTCCTATCTTGAAGATTTGGAGGACACTGTTGAGTGCGTACATCTTCTCTTTGATGATTTTATATGTCTTCTTCAGATGATGTGGGGAAAATTTTTGACCCTCTTGAGCTTTACCCACATTATCATTCCTCATAGTTTGACATTACTATGGCCACTATTGAAAAGCATTCAGAGAAGACACCTTGTTCTTCAAAGAAGATATTTTTGTCTTTGGATTCTATTCTACATCCATATACACTAGGTTCTGGATTTTCATCTTCTACAGTGTGGCCTAGAACACTTGATTTGATGGTGAAAAATTTCGGCATTGACATGGGACACCTAAGAAGAGTTCACCGACATCATACATCTTTATCATTCTTCCTACATATTCCTTTTAGGAATGGGAGGAGAATCTAAAGGTTTATCTTCTCAACAAGGACGGTGTCTAACTCACCAACTAAAGCAAGGTCACTTGTGAAATCAAAGATTGCTAGCTCAAGAGGTCAAAATGCAAGAATCCAAAGCTAAACAAGCTTCTAATAGCGGGGTAAGTTGCCTAATATGACCCAGATCAACCAAGGAAATGGGAAAATGATAGGACAACAGGCTAAGCAAGTTGATAATGACAGCAAATAGCTCACTGGTTTGGCAACATAGGATAGATTTCATGCGACGAAATGCTTTCTCATGCAAGGATTCTCACAGAGTCGCGCGAAGTTTTGTAGTTTGACGTGAGGAAAACAGAACTGGTGTGATAGGATAACAACAAATTGACAGTAATTTGGCAGAATATTGCGTGAGGATTCTCACAACGCCGCGTGAGGAAACGTGGTGAGCTGCTCGAGGAAACAGTTTTATCGCGTGAGGGTTCTAACAGAAAGGAACCGAAACTCAATTTTGTTTGTTTCAAATAACCAACTAGATGCATTAACAGATTTTTCTCACGAATCAAGCACGCAAGACAACAATCAGGGAGTTCAAAACTGTCTTTAAACGATGAGCAAGGGACAAAGCAACCTTGCACATGAACAAGAATAGTGTTGTAGTATTTCTACTCCCTAAAAATTTTACTTGTGTATGTTCTCAAAAATGTTTTCCAATCACGCACATAGTCCTAGAGAATAAAAAGTTGGTTGCATTATGGTTCTTAGTAATGGTTTGACTCTACAACTTTTGCGATTTTTAGTGGGTGAAATCTAATCCCGGCGCACCAAGGTTTTGACACAGTCCGAGAATTTAATCAATCAGGAGCTGCTGAGGAGATCTGACAACCCAACAAGAAACTACACCCATGAAGATTTCTTCCATAAGGACATTTATATAGCGGTTGTTGCTACCATGGCGAAAATGACTATTACCGCTTGAGGTTCCATCCACATGGTTTACCCAATAAAGGGAGTGTCCACTACGGTTAACCCTCTCTAACAAGGAAGACTCACAATATGAACCACATAGGGACTTAGTTTGGATTCAAGGGTTCCAAGTTTCTGATTCTCCCAAAAGGGAAAAGAGCATAATCTTCTAGCCTCTTCACCTCAGCAAAACATAGCAAACAAGATTAATTGACCCAATAATTTGAAATCACCTCACCCAAGGTTCGTATATCAACAACAATGACGACCAATCTCAAAAGAGAAAGTACCAATCAAAGTTGAAGACTAAACCAAGTTTGAAGTAATGACAAATCCTTCCCTACCTATAAGGGGATCTATCGTCGAGAAGAGCTTCGCATGTAAGACAAGCGAATGAAGCCTACTCTCTCAAGATCGCCACAAATAGTTTTCATAGGGCCTAATTACTATGTGAAACATATATGCAAGAAATCAAATCTAGGTCCATTTTTAGAGCACCAATTGGAAATGTGATCTATGAAAAAAAGAAACACTCAAGCTAGACACATGAGAGGTTCATTTTTATTTCCAAAATCTAAATGTTATAGAGATGCAACAAAATACCTCAAGTCCCAAGCAACGCGAACGTTTTGTTGTTTATCCACGCAAGTCTAAATCAACAACAACAGCAAAAACAACAAATCAGAAACTACAGAAATAGTAAACATTAGTGGTTAGAGATCAAAGATATATAATATAACAATAAAAAATAGATCTCTGGTGTGAAATATCGTGCAAAGATTCTTAGAGTATCGCGTGAAGATACACAGAGTGCCACGTGAAGATTCACAGAATCTCGCGCGAAGAAACACACAAACAACAAAAAAATGCAGAAAATAGTAAACAGTAACAGATCACTGCATGTCGCCAAAGTCCGTGCGAAAATTCGTATAGAGCCACGCGACAAAACTCTATGTATCGTGCGAAATTTTGCACAGACTGGCAAAACTCTGCACCGTTTTAAGCAAAATGTCACGTAAATTTTCATCACAGAGCCGTACGGACGGAAAAATCAGATTTTGTAAGAAAAATGAAAGATGAGGCTAGATTTTCCCCACGGTGGGCGCCAAAAATGTGTGCTAAAAATGTATCACACTTCTATGAGTCATTGTATCCAAGATTGCTCAAGAATGAGATCTCGAATGACGACTCATAGCTCTTTATTCATAGAGTGCAAGGGTTTGTAATGGAGGCTCTCAGATTGACCTAGTTTGTGCCCATGCAAGTACACCATAAAATGAGAGATTCAAAGAGGAAAAGCAAGAGTGCTAGTCTCCATGATCATCAAGTATGCCTGCAAATGAAAATGGAAGCTATTCTATATAATAACAATGCAAGAAAGGAAATTAATCTATATGATAACAATGCATGATTATTCTATGAAAGGAAATACAAATGCAAGATTAATCTATGAAAGGAAACATGAATCTAATCTAACATGCAAGTGCAAAATAAATCTAAATGGATTGCCATGGAGCATGAAAGAAGAAGACAAGAAGAGAGAAGTTGCAATATCCAAACTCAAGTGCTCGAATTCTCCTCCAAAATTGCTCTCCAAACCTGCAACATAATAATAGTATAAAATCTTGATTTTCAAATGAGAATGAGAGGTTTCCTTTTAAAGAGCAATGGACGGTAGAGATTAAGAGACCAAAATCAAAGGCTATGATTAAGAGGCAAAAAGCCCACCCCTTAGGAAGATGTGTAGAAAAAGAAACTTTATTTATTTTTATTTAATTTATTTCTTTTTTCAACAAAGAGGGATTTAAGTGGGGGTTTTATTTAATTAAAAGAGGAATTTTCTTTTAATTAAATAAGATTATTTAATTTAATTAAAAGGGATATTTTAATTAAATGAGATAATATTATTTAA
>MU227808.1:1277082-1306566 GCA_018584345.1 Thuja plicata | reverse complement strand
CTTAACATGAAACTGTTAGTCGCTGGGTCGGGACTATTATCTCTTAACCGCCAAATATCACGAGACCACGCGACTGAAGAAAAGCCTTAACTGTTTGAATGTCCTGATCCAGCGATCACGCGACATGGAGGCGCAAGGTCGGAAGACATTTCTTTGACCTGTTGACCCTTCTCGGGATCACCCGACTGAAGGTGGGTCCCGTTCATTTTAATGCTCATAACATGATTATCAAGCGACAACCCGACCAAAGAAAGATCGCTAAGTCTCGATACACTGAGGGAATATTCCATTTTTTCAAGAGACTACGCGACACAAAGGAAAAGCAAAGTCGGGAGATGTTTTGGCATATTCGTTCTGGGTTAAGCGATCAAGCGACCTGACTTAAACTTTTATATAGCACATGCCTTTAGTGACTGAAAAAGGTAATGAGGAAAAAGAAAGACATGGCTAAGGGTTTCAAGATACATCGTTTAACACTTGGTCTTAGGGTTTTTTCAGGGTTTATCAAGATTTTGATAAGGAAAAGGCATAAAAACCTAAAAATTTTCAGAGGGGAGGGCAAGGAAACAGGCATTGCAGCAAAAACACGAAATACAACCAACAGTGTCAGTTTTGGAAATGATGAACCCTGCTATGTGAAAGGAAAATGTTGCATTACTCTGACATAAGGAATCAAATGTGATAATGCTTATTGGGTTGAAGGACTAAGGAGAAATGTACTCAGTGTAGCACAACTGAACAACATTGGCTTGAAGGTAGAATTCATGAATGGTAAGGCCAAGCTCCTGGATGGTAAAGGGAACCTAGTTGGAACTAGCAGGTAAACAAAAGGTAATCTATTATATCTTGATCTCACTGAAAGTTCATGATTTTTCGCACAAGTAGAAGAAAGTTAGCTATGACATAAAAGATTGTGTCATGTAAATTTTGATAATCTTGTAAACATAAGCAAGAACAAAAGAGTTAGAGTTATTCCTATTTTGAAGAAACCTGAGTTAGCAATATGCAAACAATGTCAAATTGGAAAGATGAGCAAGATAAGTTTCAAGAGCAAGAATTACAATACAGATAAAATCTTGGAATTGGTACATACTGACCTTTGTGGACTGATTGGGACAACAAGCTATACTGGAGAGAAGTATTTTATTCTATTTGTTGATGATCATTCCAGAATGATGATTGTCATTTTTCTCAAAGAAAAATGAGAAGTTTTTCAGAAATTCAAATGGTATCTTGCAAGAGTTGAAAATGAAACATGAAAGAAACTAAAATGTCTAAGATCTGACAAAGGAGAAGAATTCATTTCTAATGAGTTCAATGAATTCTGTAATGAAAGAGGAATCAAAAGACAAGTATCTACCCCTGGTACACCACAACAAAATGGAATAGCAAAAAGAAGAAACATATCCATTATGGATTGTGCCAGAACCCTAATGATTGAAAAGAATGTTGCTGCCAAATACTGGAAAGAGGCCATCAACACTACAGTGTTCACCTTAAACTGAGTTCAACTGAAGAAAGGTAATAACCAGACACCTTTTGACTTGTGGTATGGCTATAAACCTAATGTTCATTATTTCAAAGTATTTGGAAGTAAATGTTAAATCTTGAAGGAAGCAAGAAATGGAAAACTTGATGCAAAAAGTGATGAAGGAATATTTCTAGGCTACTCATGTAAAAACAAAGCATACAAATGTCTGAATATTACTACTCATAAAGTCATAGAAAGTGTACATGTCAAGATTGATGAGTTTGCAGAAAGATGTGAAGAGTAGAGCAGTAAAGATCCTGAAGACTACATGAACTTTGTATATCATGAACCTGATACTATACCTATGACTTGAGCAATGGTGATTGGACAACAAAATTGTCAACCACTGAATATACTAACACAAACTGTGCAACCTGAGCTACTGGTAGAAGAGACTGAGTCACAGACAGAGGGAACCCAGTCTCAGACAAAGGGACCCGATCACAGACAGAGGAACCCAAGTCATAGACAGTGGAACTCGAGCATCAGACATAAGAACATGAAAGAATGTTTGAGAATGATAAACCTAGTGGATCAAGTCCAGAATCAAGACTGAAGGATCCAATACTCTCCAAGTATGTTAGAAGGCATCATGCACCTGAGCAAATAATTGGAGATCAGACAGAAGGTGTAATGACAAGGAACAAACTCAAAGGTACATGTTTACTTAGTGAATTTGAACCTAGAATTGTTAAAGATGCATTGAATTATGAAAGTTGGATAGAGGCAATGAATGAAGAAATTGAGTAGATTGAGAAGAACAAAACTTGGACTCTTGTACCTAGGCCAAAGGACAAGAATGTCATTGGAACCAAGTGGGTTTTTAGAAATAAGATGAATGAAAATGGTGAAGTTTCTAGAAACAAGGCCAGGTTAGTTTGTAAAGGATATGTTCAAGAAGAGGGTATTGATTATGGAGAAACTTTTGCTCATGTTGCAAGACTTGAAGGAGTTAGAACTCTTATGGTATATGCTGCACATAAAGGATACAAAGTATATCAAATGGATGTGAAATCTGCATTTCTGAATATAGTCCTAGAAGAAGAAGTCTACATTGAGCAACCTAAAGGATTTGTTGATCCTAGCAGAAGGAATATGGTTTGCAAACTGCACAAAGCATTGTATGGACTGAAGCAAGCGCCCAGGGCCTGGTATGAAAGACTGCATGGTTACCTAGTAAGTACTGGATTTTAGAGAACTAATGATAATAGTAGCTTGTACATCAAAGAAGGACCACAAGACAAATTATTGTTAGCAGAGATATTTGTTGATGACATATTATTCACTAGATATGATGACTTATGCAAAGCATTCTCTGTAGCTATGAGTAAAGAGTTTAGGATGTCTATGTTTGGTGAGATCAAATTCTTTGTTGGATTACAAGTACATCAAATGAAGGATGGTATCTACATTAATCAATCAAAATATATCAGGGAGATACTCAAGAAATTTGGAATGGAAGATTCCAAACCTGTTGGAACACCCATGTGTACTGGACACAAATTGTCTAAGGATGATGATTCAAAGGAGGTAGATCAGACCAACTACAGATCCACAATTGGAAAATTGCAATATGTTGTTCACACCAGACCTGATATTGCATTGGCAGTTGGTATTGTTGCAAGATTTTCAGCTAATCCTAGAGATAATCACTTAATGGAAATCAAAAGAATTTTGAGATATCTGAAGGGCACTGAAGACTATGGTTTATGGCACAAGAAATGTGGGAACTTTTATTTGAAGACATTCACTGATGTTGATTGGGCTGGAAGTGTTGATGATAGGAAAAGCACCAGTGGTGGAGCTTTCTTTCTTGGAAAGAGGTTAGTGTCTTGGACTAGCAAGAAAAAAAATTGTATCTCCTAGTCTACATCAGAGGTAGAATATGTTGTTGCAATAGTGAACTGTTCAAACATCATATGGTTCAAGCAGTTGTTGTCATAAATGAAGGAAGAAGTAAAAGAACCAGTTATTATCTACTGTGACAAACCAGTGCCATTAACATTTCAAAGAATCTTGTGATGCACACCAAAACCAAACATATAGAAATAAAGTATCATTTATTGAGGGAATTGCTACAGGATAAATAAATAAGGTTGGAATATGTGAGTACGAAAGAACAAGTTGTGGACATATTCACCAAACCTTTACCTAAGGATGCATTTTTGTATCTTAGAGTAAAGCTAGGGGTGCTTCCCCTAACTTGAAGCTCACTAAAATACAATTTAGTGATGCATCAACCCGAGCCACGGTGAAGATCTATCAATTGATGTAGGTACATCAGAGCCCATTGCAGATGAATTAGTACATTCAGGTACATTACAACTTCAAAGCGAAATAGTATTGACTATTGGTATTGATATTTAGTATTTGTGGAGATGGAGTCTTTGGTATTTATTGTCAAAGAGGGAGAGTTTGATATAATACAAAAGAAATCTTATCAAGAGACAGAGTTTGATGAAAGAGGGAGTTTTTGGATGAGAATCAGAATGAAGCTAAAGACATTAAAGAAAGTTTTATGTTGCTCGACAATTCTTTGTATTATGACATGTTGTGTTGCCATCAATGCCAAAGACAAAGATTGTTGAAGACAATTATTCAATTGTGTATTGTCATTGATGTTACACATGTATATACACTTATGTAGCGATGTTACACAAATGTCTACATCCAGACTGAGCACAGTTGGTGAATATAAATAGTTTTTCAGTGTTGACCGAGATCAGTCGGGTATTGAAGATGTTCAGTGTTGACCAAGTCACTCGGGCATTAAAGAAACTCAGTGTTAACTGAGTTGATTATTTAGTGTCAGCCGACTAACAATGGTTTACATTTTATAATTAATTGGCTATATGAGGCCGACTCAATTGTGATTTATTACTTATTTAGAAGTATATTCAAGCCGACTTGACAGGGCTTATCATATATATGAAATGTCAAGTTTGGATTGAATGAGAGTGTGAAAAGTTGAAGACAAGCAAAAGTGTGGAATTCTGTGATATGAAGAGTGAAGGCAAAATCAGATGGGATTTTGATTGAGTACAGAACACTCAGAGCTGCAATAGAATATTTGATCAACAATGATCTAGTTATAATTAGAACAGAGATATGAATCAACAAAGACAGCTGCTTACACGTACATGTCAATTCATTGTTACTTTCTAACAGTTGTAGCAGTGATCTCAAATCTCTTAACAGAGTAGACTTAACAATCTTTTTGTAAATCCTCTCACAAGGTAGCATTTCTATGTTGAAGTGTTGAAGACCTCTAACAAGGACACTCCTCACAGGGTGATTTAAACCCTCTAACAGGGTCACACCTAAGAGTGTGTTTTTGTAATCTTTAACAGGGTTGGCTCTTAACAGGGCTCACTTCAGAAGAATGAAAAACAATAACTAGTTACATTGGTGGTTTTTCCCATATTGGGTTTCCACGTTAAATCTTTGTGTCACCTGTGTATATGTTATTTGTTTCATGCTTTATGTTTCTACACTTAATCACTAAAGTATAATTGCATTGGATATTATAAAGATTGCTTTGACACCCGAGTTACAGAAGAATATCTTATTGACCGAGTAACAATGTTATATTGTTTAAGACATCTAAGGGACAAGGGATTTGTTTTGGAGTAATTGATTCACCCCTCCCCTCTCAGTTACTTATCTCATTTCCAACATTTATGTTGTATGAGTGTTGAAGTATTTAATTTTCATGTTGGTAGAGAATGTCCAAATGCTATAAAATGCACGTTAATTTTAGATTCAAATGCACATCAAAGTGGGGCAAAATATAATCATGAAATAAGCATAGCTATGATATTTTCATTTAGTTTTATGTCAACTTTGATGGGAATGTCTAGGCGCAATAACATCTCGCTAGATGACATGTATTCTTGTGCTAACTTTGGTTCTCGACCTAATCCCTATCCATCTTTATTTCACTCAAATTGCTATTGATATTAGTGCTCCCCACCTTGATATCACTATCTTATCTCAATAGATAATTTATGTGTGACTTAGGGTTGATCCAAAGCAATGTTGAGAAGAGTGAGAAGGATGTCCAAATCCCAAGACATTAAATTCAAATTTAATATTCCTTGCCCCCTCCACTAGTTGTTATGAGTGAAACTAACACATTTAAATGCATTCATCTAGCACTTGCACATCCAATTATGAAATTGCAGAATTACTAGAGCGTTTACTTTCAAATTGAAGAGAATTAACATTATTAAATCTATATCATCATTCTATGGGTCATCTACATGTTTATGAATGCTATCTTTGATCTTCCTCGTCTCTATTAATTTGTCCACTAAAGGGTTTGAACTAGGAGAACCCATTCATCTTTTTCAATAAACTCTTCAATAGGGTTTCTAGATGCCATCTTGACATATTCATATATCTTGCAAATGAAGTTGAGCAAATCTTTAGACACATTTTTCCTTCAATTTAATTTTGTGCATCCATAATGAATTGATAAAAAACAACATCATCATTTAACCATCACCAATCTTTTCCACTAATTCAATTTCTATCTATATAAACCACTTAGGGGAAAGGGACTTGTAGTGGCTCAGGGTCCAATAACCATTCACTCTTTGTTACGTAATAAAGTCACCAGCACTGGATCATTTATATACCAACACCACTGGAGATTTGTGAACCACTACTGGGACATTTGTCCACAAGTACTGGTGATTTGAGTGAGCAGTTATTGGTACAATGGGGGTCAAATATCAGTCAACACTTTTTTTACCCTTTCGCGCATAACGCCTCTTGTAGAGTGCATCGTTATTGACCAGAAGCTGAAACCTTAGCTTTAAGAAGTTAAGTTGCATACAAAAAACAACTAAAAAAATTATCAAAATTTGATACCATTTGCTACCTCAATTAAGCGCGTGAAGTTAGCTATAGCCACTGCAAGTCCCTTTCCCCTATTCAATTTAGAAACCACTTACTCAACTCATATCAACTTAAAAGCCACAATAAGAGTCCAAGAGCCTACACTTAGAATTCCAACACTAGAAATTACTTTGGAGATTGGAAAATGGGTCTCCATCTTAAAGAACTTTGTGAGCATTAGAACAAAACCCACTAATATAATTTTATATTATTTAATTCAATACTTTATTTTCTATTATTTAAATTAATTACATCCATTTAATTAACTATATAAACCATACATACAAAACCATACAAAAAGAGACATTCGAGAAGTCAGAAACGTGGTTTTCAGGTCTCTACCATGATCAAAGAGATATAAACCATTTTAGCTCCATTGATTGAAATTCTTAGAATTAACAATGGCATATTGATATTAGAGTTGTTAAATTCCTCTACTCAGCCTAAAATGGCGGCATTCAAGAAAGAACCAATAACAATGAACAGATTCAACACAACAAAAGCTGAAAATGCAGAGATTACCCAAATCATGATCCAAATGCACCACAAGGATCTCCATCTTCTTGGACATTAAAATTACATATACCAAAAAGTACTGAAAGCTGAAGCTTTACTTTACAAAGACCATATATCCAGAGAAGTGCTTTATATGATGCCTATATATTTGAAACCAAGAACAACACCTACACCAATGATGTGTCCCAGAGCACCACAGGCAAGGGTGTCTGTGCCAGTAAATCCTGCTGGGTCTCCTGTCTGCAGCCCTGAATCTCTGTCCTGCAGTTTAAACCCTTTGGAGACCATTCTGTTTGCAGAGGGAGCAAGCCCAAATCTTCCAGCAAACAACATCAGTGTTGTGCTTGCCACCATTATCTGCCAATTCAAACATCATTTTCAATTAACCCATTTTAATGGTGTCATGGTGATGGCTTAACATTTCAATTAACCCATTTTAATGGTGTCATGGTGGGGAGAATTCAAACTGTTGGTGAGAGAAAAAAGAGAAAACAGTCTGTTAATAGAAGAAAAAGCAAAAAATCACCAGATTTGTTGGAGATCCAATGTAATCACAGCGAACACTTAAGCCTCCCATGCCTTTCCTTGAGGGCAGAGCTGCCTGACACAGAGAAAACAGAGATGCCAATCACAATTTGGGGGAATAAAAAGAAGAAATGGGTTACTCTGCATTACCCTGTCAATCACCATTTGGGTTAAGGAAAAGGAAGAGAAAGAAGAAATGGGTTACTCTGCATTACCCTGTCGATCACCATTTGGGTTAAGGAAAAACAAGAGAAAGAAGAAATGGGTTACTCTGCATTACCCTGTGAATCATCATTTGGGTGGAGAAAAGAAGAAGAAGAAGAAAAAAAATGAAATGGGTTACTCTGCCTTACCAAGCTCTGTGGCCTTGTGAGTTTGCTTGTGGTGCTGACACCATGGAAACGAGGAGATGAAATGGACACAGCTTGGGTTGAAAGCATTGCCTTTGCTGCCATCTTTACACAGACAATGGAGACTCTGATCACACTGCACTCTGACTACAAACCCCAAAATGATGGGAAATAACAGGCTGATTGATGATACATTGATGAAGCTAATGGGCTGTCATTGGGAAGAGATGGATACTTGTTGCTCACCTGGCAGCTTTCTATTGGACCAATTTGCATGGATAGGATAGTGGATTTTCTCTGGCCAAAGTTTTATTTTCTTGCTCAACCAAAATGAATATGTGGAGGGTATAAAAACCAATTCTTATGGACAATTTTGTACCACCAGTCTATTTTCAATTATCGACCTTTAGTGATCAAGTTTACCCAACTAAATATAGCATCACAAGGGGAAACTGTTTACAAGATAAGTTTCTTGGTTTAAAGTTTTCTTATTCTCATGCAAATATTTATGTGCATGCATTATGCAACTAACCTCAGAAAAGGGTGGTCTCGATAGTCTAAGTCGGGTCAAAAGTTTTATATTAAGTAAAATCTTTTGATTATTGGTAATGAAATAATGAAATTTTGGTATGTTGGTTGTTTTGCGGGTTTAGTTCATGTGTTTATTTTTGGGTATTGTGTATGTGTCCTCTGTTTTTTGGGACACTACTCATTTGACTCTTAAGGAATGATCTTGCATGCCTTACTTTTTTTGTGTGAATAGTGTACTATTATCTTATATTAATGGAAATGACTCTATTCATTAAAAATAATATGATTGTTAATTATGGTATTATGATTCTTGTCAGTAGGGTTCAAATTTCTATTGGGATGCTATTGTAAAGTGTTCATATTGAGGACGAGGCCCCTTATATCGAGCGTCATGTTTCATAGATCTGGTAAAAAGTGTTGAGCCCTAATTTTCTAATAAAAATATTTAAAATGTTTTGTTTAGGAGCAAATACATGCAATGGAAAAAGTAGATGCAATTTTAATCATAAAATTAAATTACTAATTAGTTGAAGTAATACAATATGCATTTAATTAGTTGCGATTATCAAATTTCAATTTGGAATCACCATTTTGATAGATATTGGTTAATTGACTCCCAATCAATATTATCATTTGATTTTCAATAGGTTATTGGTCTTTGATTTTTTGAGTATCTATAATCTATGAAGAAATGAATGGTTGATGCAAGACAAATAAACTTCCCATCTTGTCCAAAAAGAGGCCCCCACCCATGCTTCACATAAGTCATGGAGGCCCACTTACGAAATGGAGTCCAACTAGTGTGGCTTGCTTGAGGAGGATCTCCTTCTTGCCATTACCTTTTAACACTTTAATAATGGTATTCATGCCTTATCATGTCTATTCTTCTTTTCTCTTTATTTGCATTGTTTTTGTATTGTAGAAAATTTGAACTCGACATTATCTTGGTGCCTACAACATGGACTCTACCATTAAACCAAGAGTCTTCGACCCCTTTATTTGCATTTTGCCTTGTTTCTCCATGAGTTTTCTTTTTGTGTTTGACAATCCCTCACTACTTGAGCCCAAAAACTGGCCTCCCCAATTTGGTCTCTTAATTGATTTTCTTTTATCTCCTTGTTTATTATTGGTGGTTAGATCATTTTATTTATGTTTAGCCACTTCCTTCTAGTGCTTTTGACTCATTTCCTTTTGTTGTTTCCTATCGATCTCGAGCTTGGTTTATTCTACTTAGTTCTTGCTTTGCTTTTTTTGTGATGCTCTCTCTCTCTCACACACACACACACACACACACACACACACACACACACACACTTTTGAAGATCACATGAGTGTTATTGTGGGGCTACATAAATCCTCTTGTTCTTAATTGTCTTTTGCCTTTTTCTTACTTATTGGATGAGCTCTCTCTCTCTCTCTCTCTCTCTCTCTCTCACACACACACACACACACACACACACACACACACACTTTTGAAGATCACATGAGTGTTATTGCGAGGCTACATAAATCCTCTTGTTCTTAATTGTCTTTTACCTTTTTCTTACTTATTGGACGAGTTCCAACCTCAATTTGCTTTATCTCTGCTTCAATACGAGTCTTTGAGTTCATATATTTGTTTCCTTGATCATCTTTATACCTTTCATTTGCTGTAATTTAGTTGTACCTATTAAAGTGCTAAGCACTTTTTTTTGTCAAAACGATCCTATATTTTTTATGCTTTCTTTGTTTTTGGTTTCAAATTTACCTACACTACCAAAGGGTTGTAGTTTAATTGGTCTATAACAAAATTGGCGAGGGTGATAATATGCTTGTTGATTATACCATGCACGAAGGTTTAAATCCTCATAGCTATGAACTAAGACAAAATCGAGATCATGGCCTTAGCATTTGTGACAAAATAAATACTCTTAATCCTTAACTTTTGATCAAAGAGTTATAACACAAACTTATACTATTATATTAGATAACAAAACAAACTCATTGAAAGGAAATGAAAGGAGCTTTTATAGTCCACAATACCAACCATCTATTTTTGGGTTTACTTATTATAACAATAATACGAGGCTATAGAGCTACTCCATATTCTTTGTGAGATGCGTTGAAGCATACATATCTTACCTCATATAGAGATTGAACTTGTGACCTCTCTTTTGAAAACACAAATTCTAGACCAACTCAAACTACATATATAAAAACTTTCTTACCCATCTAGAAGGTTGCCCTCTATTGACTACTTGAGCATAGAAATTAGAGTAGTTTCATAGATATTTTATGACTAACTCTACCACGTGTCCATGTATAATTATAGCGTCAAAAGCCAGAGCTGTATATATACTGTGTAGAGCTCAGTCGGTTCGTCGATCTATAAATCGATCCTCTGTGCATTTGACATCCTCTTTCATTTTAGCACTCCATAAATTTCTTTGGTAACCTATTATAGATTTTGTGATCTGTGATTGGCAAATCATTAATCATGTTGAGTAGCGTTGTTCGAAACGTAGGGAGGGTTGTTCGTGGAGGCGGTAGCGGAGAGGCGTTGAACGGAGGACCTTTGGCTGCTGGGGTTCGAGCATACCACGAGAGAGTGGTTGATCATTATAACAATCCACGCAACGTAGGTTCTTTTGACAAAAATGATCCAGACGTAGGCACAGGCTTGGTGGGTGCTCCCGCCTGTGGGGATGTCATGAAATTGCAGATTAAAGTGGATGAGAAAACAGGGGAAGTGAAAGACGCCTGCTTCAAAACCTTTGGTTGTGGCTCTGCTATCGCCTCCTCCTCTCTTGGTATGTATAACAACGCCTTTCATTGTCAATTCATTTTCTTTTTTTTTCAATTAATGTGATTCACAGCCCTCGCCGACATCATATGATGAGAAATTTAAGGAGGGTAGCGGTAGCTTTATAATTTTGTGTGTGTTTAGCTGGCATGTGTAGGGTTTATTTTTTTTGCTATAAAATTCCCTGGCAATTTTCCCAGGGTCGAGTTTCAGAGTTCCCGAGGCCTTGATTCCGTAGACTGACATCAAATCCAAGTTGGTTGGAATCGACGGCATAGGAAGTCAAAGCCCAACGCTGAAAAAAAATTAGAAATTTTTTAACACTCGCCATCATCGCAATTGCTCTTCTTACAATAGACAGTAGTGATTGAAATTAATCTTTAAACTGGCAATGTTGACTTGAACTTACAATATATGTACCAATTTAAAGATTTAAGCCTAACGTTTCGAAATTCATTCGGCAAAATATTATGAAAGAACAAAAGATTGGTATTAGTCCATGTAATACACGAGACAGAAGGTTTAATGTTTGAAATATTTTCAGAAAAAAGCCCAACATTAAAATAGAGTTAATAATTGTACTAATTTATGAACGTAGAATCCAAATGCAATATTGTCTCCTTATTCCACCTTTCTCAATCTGTAGAAATCCTCTTAAGTTTTGTGGCCTCAGCACGCATACAACATCATTGCATTATCAGTCATCAACCACTGTTAGCAAACAACATCTCGTTCCTTTTATGTTTGGTGGGTTGTGGTTTCTTCTTCCTTAGGCGGTTAGAATGTTGAGTTGATTAGGATTCTTATGACTCAGCCCCTCTTTTCTTGTTTGGTGGGTTGTTGTTTCTTCTTCCTAGTGCCTGTTCTATATTCTTCTTACCATGGCTGGCCATTTCCTTGGCTGCTAGGCTCTTCTTTTGCTGCAACGTGACCTTGGATAACTCTTTTTGGTTGTTTGTTTCGTTTTTTTGGATCAATTCTTTCAGTTTTGGAGGTGTGGTTACTTCTGGCCCTCTGGCTAATATTTTTATTGGATGGCAACAGGATCTGGAATAGTTTCTTTGCCAGGGAAGTAATCTTTATATATTATAATTTATTATCTATCTGGTGTGGATTGATCTCTAGCATGAGAGGAGGACTGGAACTTAGTTGAAGTTGGAATAGAAAGGGAAAATAAACGAGACTCTGTTTAGCATAGTAAAAAAAAGAGTGTAGATCCCTGGAGATCAAAGAGGGGATTGCAATGAGATTAAGGCTATGCGAAGCTCCTAGTGACAGTAGAGACAGGTTTCAAGAATTGTTGTAGTTACTTGTAGGACAGTGTAATTTTGTAAGCAAGTTGAAATCCACTAGAGATACTTTAGTAATTTATTGTGGTTTGCTTTGTAGCTTCAATTTTTTTGTTTGGATATTGTGAATGATGTGTTGGCTGCTAGATTAGGCAGTTTTTAGTTGAGACTCCCTGTTCTAGATTGCATCACCAAGCTGGTATCATACCTTGGTTCCAAAAGAAATAGCAAATCTCTGTCTTCGAAGCCTGTTCCCCAACCCAACACAGACTGCTAACTTAGTTCTCTAGTGGCTTAGAGAAAGTTTAGTCTATCTATTGAAAAGGTGGAAGCCAATGGTAGTTTAAAATGCTTAAGGATTTACAGCTGAGGTACCTCTTTTGATGTTTGTAAAAATTAAATGCGGGATTTGAGCTGAAATGCAATTTAATTCAAAAGTTGAAATGACTAGTTCTGCTTCGCTAGTTTGAAACTGCACTGATGTGTAAATTTAATCAGCCATTTTTGACTGAAATAAAAAATAATGAGTTTGTTCTAGTCTTGTAGTGATGTGATTTTTTTTCCCAATTTACTCTTCTACTTTCAATCTCCCTATTCTCATCAATACACCTCAGATCATTTGCTTACGATAATTCTTGGTTTGGTCATTGTCAGCAAGTGAATGGATAAAAGGAAAGAAGATGGAAGAAGCCATTTCTATCAAAAACAGGTTAGTGATTAATATTCGGATTTTCTTGGTACTTGATTTCTTGGTCTCTGCTGCAGAAGTTATGTTGTTTCTCTGTTACAATTTACATTATAAATTCCTCCTTTTGTAGGAGTTTTTACTGTAGAGTTTCTTCAAATATTGTTACCAGTATGTGCTGGTGTCCTGCCTTTATAGAAGATATGTTGTTAAATTGAAATTAGAGACTGGGACTAATTGCTCACATCTTCTTTAGAATTGAACAATTGTTATTGTGTGTTTTCTAGTCACTGAATTGTTTCACTTTAATGATAATTTACATCGTCTGCAATATGGGTAATTTAGGAAATTTATTCTATGTATTCATAGCAAATTGGACTGACATAATTTTGTTGATTTATATTCATCTAGTATTCATTGAAATGCTTGACTCCAGTAGTTTGACTGTATGATGTGCATCAGTTATCTTCTTCGGTTAAACAATTGGAATGTTCCATCTTTCATGGTTTATCAAGAGGCAATTCTATAGACTAAACATTAAAAGCTCATATCTATAATTTACATTTGATCCCAGCCAGAAATCTTATCACCTTGCAGTTGTGGGTTGCTCGCTTTAGACTCTTTTCTCTCATTGTTTTTTGTGCCCGTGGGTTTCTGGTTTTATACTATCTTGCATTTATGGAAGTGGGTTGTTAAGTTCCTTATTTTAAAGGAAAAACTTGGCTGATTTTGAGAAGTCCTATGCAAATAGTTATAATGACTGGGTTTGGATGTAACAATTGTATATGGCAAGTGGAATACTAGAGATTGTGATTTATTTTTTCATCATCTGTTTTTACAGATGATAGAGAGTTTGGTGAATACTTAGGGTCACACTTTCATATTCAGTTATTTATAGCATAAAGTTCGAACTTACTTATCCATGTCTTGATGCAAATATTAACAGTGA
The DNA here is from genome assembly GCA_018584345.1 of Thuja plicata. NCBI lineage: Eukaryota > Viridiplantae > Streptophyta > Pinopsida > Cupressales > Cupressaceae > Thuja > Thuja plicata. The sequence goes on along the minus strand of MU227808.1, from coordinate 1,292,506 downwards.
AATCTGAACAATAGAAATTAGTAATGAGGACTGTACGAGGCTGACATTGTAAGCTTGATTTGATACTTCTTTCTGTCTGAGCATTTCATGATGTTGATATCGTGTGCCCATAATTCTTGTATCAGTGATGTTGTGAAATCTACCCCAATAACTGGGGCAAAAGGTTCTCTTGGTTCATAGGATATGTAGCTTAGGCCTGATAACTCTTTGTTAGACAAGTCTATTCCCTTTTGACTGCAATTTGTTCGTTGTGCACATGTTTTTGTTATTGAACAACTTTTAGAAAGGACAATCTTAGAACACTTCTTATCTTTCTAATGCCTTTACATTTCATTATGTCCTCTATCCTATATTTCAAAAAACTCAGACTCAGCAAGTTGGCAGCTCAAAAATTTGACTCAGTGTAATATCCCCAAATAGGGATAATGGAAAAACCACAATATCTCCACAGATATACAATAGAAAATTCTGAAAATTTATTTGCAAATAGAAACCCTTCAACAATCTCAAATCTATGCTTGAGAACATTTTTCGGATTTTTCTATGACTTTATAGAAATTTTTGAATATAATCTTTTTTAAAGTTATAGAAGAATACTAAAACTGCCCAGAAATTTCAGGAACAGCTTTCATCACTACTAGTATTATTATTTTACATTCTGAGATGAAAGTAACCAGCAGTACATAGGTTGATGCCCAAACCTCAAAAAATGCCTTCAAAACCCTAGTTGCCCTTGCAGAACCCTTGGAAAATAAGCGCTGGGTCTTGACAATGATGTTACCCTTGTCCTTGCTGATGTTAGCCTGAAGAGGATGCTGGTGCAGGAGCACCCTAGGTCTATTAGGTCCAAAGCTATGTTCCAAGGTGTTTTGGGGACGGGGGGACGGCAGGGGACGCATTTCTGGGAAGTTCCCCAAAGAGCAAACAGTAGGGGACGGCAGGGGACAGCAGTATACAAATTTGAAATATATGTGTGTGAATTTTTTAAAATATATTAAGATATTATAGATAGAGAGAGGGAAAGAGAGAGATATGCCAATAATTGATTATTAACAATACAATATGCAAATAAATCACCAATTCACGAGTTACAACAGTAGTATAACAAAATAAATGATAATAGCAGCAGTATAAATCAGTATAACAGCATTATAACAATAGTCTCAAACATCAAAACTATGGTCAATCAATATAAATATCCAAATCAAAATGTCTCAAACATGTATTCAAAAGTCTTAAACATCAAAATATAACAGGCTACAGGCACAACCTATGAAACTAAGCCTCATTCTAGCTATCAAATATCCAAAGGCTCAGAATCATTTGAGTCAACATCCCATTGTGTTGCTGGTGTCTGTCGATACTCTGTATATAATCACGAATTTAATATTTATGTTTTAATATATACAATTTTAAACATATTTAATCATGAATTTCATTGCCGAATATTTAATCACGAATTTTATCCTCTGCGGGCACGAATTCAAACATTGTGGAGTTTTTTTTTAATTTTTAATGCCAAATAACATTCGAATATTTTGGGGACACTTTTTGTTTCGGGGGACGTTTTGGGTGTAGCCTAGGTGTTTCGGGGACAGATCGCTGACCCCAAATGTCAGGGGACGTTTCCTACGGTTTCCAGCTGTTTAGGTGTTTCGGGGACAGATCGCTGACCCCAAATGGCAGGGGACGTTTCCTTTTTCTCCCACCGTCCCCGAAATGTTTTGGGGACAGAAACGAGCCCCCTAGGGATAGTAAACGTCCGTGTAACATAGGTCCAAAGTGTACAAAGTTGGCATTTTGGTTTTGTGTGATGTTCTTTCATGTAATAAGGTCTTTTTGTGACCATTTTAGGTTGATTGGAGTCATGGTTGGGTTCTTAGGTGATAGGGAATGCAAAAATGTAAAAATTGTCAACGTCGCACAAAGTTGTCAAACAACTTTTGCTTATTTTTGTCATAAAGTGCATAATGATGTTTTAGTTAGTTTCTAATTTGAAAATTGGTTGGGGACAGTTGGAGAATCGTTGTAAACATGTAAAAGGCCTTTTATCATCACAACCCAAGAGGTTGAATGAAGTTTTGGAGGTTGAAACAATAAAATAAAATCACCATTTTCTGCAAATCTGAACATTTCCTTGCTGTTTTCTTGAATTTCACATGCCTGTACAGATTCATTTTGACCTGCAAGTGATTGGGGATGAATCTCCATTGAGTTAGCTTTCCATTGCAATTGGTTTCACTCAAATCTATTTAGTTTTGAGGGAGATAATCTTTCCAGGCGGGTCAAATAAAAATGCACAGAACACCATTCCACCAGTGCAAACTCCTAAGAATTGGTGGAATGGTCTGTACTAATATGCTATTCAATATGCCAAAGTTGCAAGGACTTGGGGGAAGGTTTGCTCGTGTAAAAGTGATGCCCTAGGTCTGATGTCCTCATGTATCAGGCTGAAAACCATTGATAAGAAGTCCAAATTTGCTTTGTACCAAACAAGGGTGGTTTGACTTTGGAACTGTTGTGGGATGTTTGAAGGCAGTGTATTGACCCCGTCTAAGCCAAGACATTGCTTAAATACCCTTTTGGAATCATTTGGAGAACAAATCCCAAGTTGCCATAAGCCTAAATGTCAAATTAGGTCTAATTCGAACAAGGACAGTCAAAATTTGACCCATTCATTGCAAAGTAACCCTACCTCGTTTTCAGATATGTGTTGTAAGGGCCAAAAGGGTATCTCAAACTGTTTTTAGTTTTTAGAGTTGAGTTATCAGGTCTGCTTCAGAAGTTATGGAGAAACAGGTCCATTTGTAGGGCTACAAGGAATAGTTGTGATCTATGAAGGAAGTCCTTTGTAGAATGACACTAAGGTTCCTCCAAGAGGTTGTTTAAGACATTGAGATCATTTCTATCCCTTCTCTACATCAGATGCTCAGGAAGATGCTAGAATTTTGCTGTAAGTTGTCCAGATGTGAATCTGACATCTTTGAATTACTCCTCCAAAATGGTCTCTAAAACCGATAAGAATAGGATTGTGATTCTGATATCTCTGAATTACTCCTCCAAAATGGTCACCAAATGATAAGAATGGCCAGCTCTGAAAATGAGGTGCTAGGGAATCAAAGACCAAAGCGCTTCGTCCAAAACACACTGACTCAAGGGGTATCAAGCCTCAAGCCAAGATATTTCAGCAGCAATAGAGAAAACAATGAGCATAATTACTTAAGAGATGTGTACTTAAAGTGATTTTCTATTAAACATGTGTGCAAAAGGGGCAAAAGAGGGTGTTGGGGAATAAAGGAGTCTTTAGGCTCATTTGATAAGGGTGTTGTTTTGATCATTGTATTGGGCTTGCAATGAATCTAAGGCTGATATAATGATATTAGATCGTTCTTTTGGGAGTCATTATATAACATTTTAGAGTTCTCTTAAAACTCATTATGTGGTTATATTTTTCTCTATTGCTGCTGCACTTTTTGACTTGAAGCTTGGAACTCGTGACTAACCCTAGTTTCAGAGAGACATATAGGTTCCCCCTAATTAGTAGGGTTGTGGTCTTTGATTCCCTAGCACATCATTTTCAGAGCTGCCTAATCTAGTTTTGAAGATCATTTTGGAGGTGTGGTTCAGATATATCAGAATCAGATTTGGACAACCTACAACAAAATTTCTGCATCTTCTCAGCATCCTTGAGAGTAACATCGTCAAGGACAAGGGTGACATCATTGTGAGAGCCAACACTGATTTTCTGAAAGTTTTGTAGGGGCAGCTAGGGTTTTGAAGGCATTAACCTGTATACTACTGGTTGCATTCATCTCAAAAAAAGAAGAAAAATAATGAAAGCTGTTTCTAGAATTTCTGGGCAGTTTTACAATGTCTTTGTAACTTTTTATATTCAGAGATTCCTATAAAATCATAGAAAAATCATCAAAATATTCTGAGCATAGATCTCAGTTTGTTTAACGATTTTCTATTTGCAAATAAAATTTCAAATTTTTCTACTGTATATTCGTTCAGATATTGTGATTTTTCCATTAACCTATTTGGAGATATTAGTAATTACAGTGGTCTCAATATTGAAAAAAAAGTAGTAATGGATAATAGTGACCAACCAACTACATTGGGTGAAGAGGAGTCAAAACAAATGTACGCAGAAATGCTAAAACAGTTACAAAACACCAATCTTTATCTGAGTGGGTTGGCTCATAACACAACGAATGGAAGAGATATGGTGCATGTGGAGAGAGGGGAAAGCTGCAAAGGTGCAGAAAACAATGAATGCTCCACTAGTAAACCTTCAGGTTCATCACAATCTAGACCTTCCATGCCTACCTTTCTAAAAGAGGCTGAACCCATACAAGTTGGAGAACAATGAAGATGCTAATATTTTGGCTAAGTATCAGGCTTTGGTGATAAATTATCAGTCAGCTATCTCTTTTAGAGATCACTTGGAGGTCACCTAACGCACAAAGCCAAAGCCTAATTAGTGGAATCAAGGGAAGCAGAATTATGGGCTATAGAAAAGGTTAGGTCGTCTATCCTTGTTGAACTTTGATGGATTATCCAAAGGTACAGCTAGAGTTTGTATTCAGAAGTTGGATATTTACCTCGGCCTAAGACAGATGAAGGAGAATGAGGCCATCAAGTTTGCTACCCTACACCTTGAAGGATCAGTACATGAGTGGTGGTATCACGGTTTAGTGACACAAGGTCATTGTGCGATAATTTCATATAATCAGTTTTGCTCTACATTGATAGAGCGGCTTGACCGCAAGTATTCATAGGCACGCTTCAAAGAATTGGCTCAGTTGAAACAGGTTGGGACACTTGATGCACACAGTTCAAAGATTAAGTGACTGCCAATAATGGTTTCTGATGTGACAAAGAGGAGTTGACTTCTTGGTTCATAGAGGGCTTGCCAAAAGCTCTCAAAGGTTGGGTTAGAGTTTTTGATCCACCATCTTTGTAAGGCGATGTTAAATGTACAAGGAACATGAGCTATCCATGCCACAAGCCAAATTTCCTAGCAAGTATCAATAAAGGTCCTTATTGCAAAGTTTGTTGTGAAGGAAGGATAAGGCACTAGAGTTTACTAGCCCAACTGGTGAGTTTTCTAGACCAGTTAATGGTGCACCTCGTGATTCAAGGAAAGAGTTGAGACAGAAGAGGCTTTGCTTCAATTGTCGTGACCCTTGGACACCAAGACGTGTAGAGGTAGGGGCAAGGCCCAGTAGTTTGAGGTCTTCGAGGATCCTAGTGATGATTTGTTAGATGAGACATTCTCGACAAGCAGCATGAGAAAATTGTAATGTCCCCATTTTTACATCATCCTGTTTTGTGAGCATTAGCCAATTTTCAAGGTTTTCTACAAGTTTCCTGATGTGTTGGAAGGGTTCCAGTGTTCTTTTTCAGCTTGGTTCTCAGTTTCAATGGGTTTCAACAGAAATTGCTATTTAAGTTGCTCAAAAGGTGAAATAATAAGTCTTTTGGCTAAGAATCACTTAAGTTGCACAAAAAGACATGCCCACATCTTAAGATCACTTAAGTTGCATAAAAGACGCGCCCACAATTAAAGAATAGAATAGAGAGCAAGTCAAAGACTAATTCAGTAATACTTACCCAGTGAAACCTTAAATAATACAGTAAGAATTAGAAGCATAAAGACAGAATTTAGAGATCACATGTCTACTTTAAAGTTTTAAACATATTAGAATTATTCAGAATCATGATTTGACTTGTCAAAACAAAAGTTAAAGTAGAATTCAATTACTTGGGATTTAATTGGGAAACTAAAGGTAAAAATGCCGTTTTCATTATGTCAAGCTAAATAAATGGGGAGAAGAACTTTGCTTTTCCATTCAGTACACAGCCCAAAACAAATTTTCTTTTTCACTTTTTTAAAACTTCAATGGAGTTGAGCAGCAGCATCCCTTGTGGGGTCTTGGGGTGGCATTCCTTGTGATACAAGCTAGAGGTGAGGGGTGGAGATCCTGCCACCAGACTCAATTTAAGGCCTGCAAGGCCACAAGTACCTTAATGGGGCAACCTATTTTTCATTTTTTTTAATCAATTAAAAGTGTGAGTAAATCATTCCAATCACTCGATGGATCAATCCATGCTGCTGAGGTCCAAATTGTTGTAGACAAAAATGGAAAAATTATAATACTGAAGGGTTTATTTTAGTGGCCAAGTTTTCACGTTGGACTAACCAAGAGTATTGAAAAATACTTGAGTTTCTGCAGCAGACCCAGCTTTTGAGTTGCAGACAATTTACTTGTTTGTTGCAGAAATTTGCAAATTAGGCAAGAGCTCACCAAGACTTTGAACTATGCTTTGCCCAAAGGGAAACTGCTATTCTGATGGAAACCGCTTGTCTTTTTGTTTTCATTTATGGTACACTAACCTTATGGGGAACTGCTTGTCCTTTTTTTGTGCTTTGGTTTCTTTGTGGATTGCAATGTTTTAATTAATTGCCATGTCTACCTGTTTGGTGCATGTGTAGTGTAGTACTAGAGGTAAGAAAGTGAGGCTGTTTCCTTTTATCCCTTGACAGTTGACACCTGTTTATTTTATTCTCCTTTACTTCATGATATTCTTGATCAATGTTTATGAGACAGTTGACAGGATCTAAAAGGTAAAGGCTTTTTTAAATATTGTGAAATATTGTGAGTCTTAACCCAATCCAGCATTCTTTGCACACATAATAAGTTTTTTAGGAATTAAAGCTTTTTATTTCCTCTCAATACAGCCCGTTAGTTTCAATAAATTAATAATGCTTTCTATTCTTAATATCAATTATTTTTCTTTCTTTCAATTTAAATTCTGTAGTGTTTGATTTAAATTTGAGGCCGTTTTACGGAGGTTTTTTTTTCATCTCGCTCTTTGCATCTTTGTAGTAAAGGACTCATTTTCATTTATAGCACTTAAGCCAGTGCAGAAAACATTTATGAATTGGAACATGGTGCCATGGATTTATCCCGTTTTTGGTGTCTGCTATGTTTGATATTTTCATGTCTCAGTTGTTCAGCCTTTTAAACATTTCTCTGTAGTTTATGATTTATTATCAGCATCGGACATTACTTTTTTTGTTTATCAAAAAAGTAATTGTTTCTTGAAATGTTATTTTATCTGCTTGTTAAAGTTAATGTTTTTCAAGTTTCAGGGATGGGGAAATGGGGTTTTAGGTATGGGATTTTTTTTAACATTTTGGGTATGGTGGGGGAAGGCAATTGAAGTAATAAAAAAAAAAAATCAAAATCTTAAATTTTTGGAATAAAAAAAACAAAACTTAAAGAAGCTAAAATTTTCAGCATATACACGCCATTCCACTTATTCAATTCCACATATGGAGAAATGTTTTCCCAGAATACATGGAAATGACTCGTTACAATTCTGCAAAAGGAGAAATACTCATTAAAATCTATTATACCAACAATTGAAGTTTCTACACCAATAAAATGTTTAGTTAGATTTTATGTAAACGAACTTTGGGAAAACCTCACACTAATAATTGCATTTAGTAGACATTGCTTAGGTTCTGATTTACATGATCTATGCATAATTGAAGGACTGGAAGCACAACAATGCTCATCAATCAAATAAATCATATCAAATGTTTTCACCAACTATATGCTAAGGCTAGCTTTACAACAATGACATCTATTTGCCAATCAACTTGCAAGGTTAATTTTTTTGTCAACTATTTATTTAAATTTATTCACCTATTCTTATCAGGTGATAAAGGAAAAGCGGTTTGATACTCGCACCTTAACATTTCATCATGCTTGTGCTGTTTAATAAATAAATGAAAGCAGAGACACTTAGAGATTGAGAAGGAATGTGCATGAATTGGGAAGTGGCGCTCCTTTGAATTGCTTTAGCAACCTTAAAATTGAAGATATTTGAGTTGAGGATGGTTATGGGAGTCATCTTTGAAGCCTCTGACTGTTTCTTTGTACCTTTTAACAATGTTGAAGACTACCTGGCATCATTGCGACAGTTAGGGCACCTCGACACGATGGCGAATTGGGGGGTTTATTCCTAGGACATCGCAAAATTTCACTTTTTAATTTTTTTTTGGATGGGGCTAGGATTTTTGAATTATGTATGGAAAGCTTAAGAAATAGTTGGCTCTGCGAATCCGTATAGCTTGACCGAATTGGAGGGTCCTGAGCTCGATAGCCGTGTTATCAATCTTGAGGCGGGCTATGCGGATATGCAGGACGACCTTATAAAGATGCGGGAATCCATTGAAATCTTGCGCGAGGAATCCAAGTTCTTGTGGGATGGGCAGTCATTGCACAACTCCATACTTGACCAAAGCGGATTGCGGAGCTCTAAGGCTTCGATGCTTGTCGACACTTATGACGGAGACTGCGACGACAAGACTCTCGACAACTTCCTTTGGGACGTCGAGGAGTTCCTATCTAGCGTCTTCGGATTATCCAACGAAGCTCTAGTCAAGAAGGTGACTATGCACTTCATGGGAAGTGCGAAGTTGTGGTGGCAGACTCACCTTCTTGATGAAAGAGATGGAAAGACGGTGTGCTCCATGAAATCTTGGCTGGTGTTGAAGGCGGCTCTCCAAGATCAGTTTCGTCCTGGCAACTCTGACTGGGTGATTTGAGCTCGCTTTGACGAGCTGAAGCATATGGGAAAAGTTCGCAATTATGTCCGTGCTTTTCAAGTATTGGATCTGGAATGTGTGAAGCTCAATGATTTTGAGAAGCTTTATCTTTTTATCAGGAATCTACAACCCTGGGTGCTGAAGAGTTGCAGCGCCAAAAAGTCCAGACGCTGGCGGAGGCAGTTATTGTTGTAGATGGGTTGCTCGATTACAAAGGTGATGCAGCCAGAGGCTTCGACGGAGCGAGATTTGACTTCGGAGATTGCCGGAAAGCTTTTCGGCCAAGGAATGACCGTCGTCCCAAAAAAAAGCCCAAGCAGGACAACGATAACGGCTTCAAGAAAATCAAGAGTGCGGCCCTGTGAAGGGCAAGAAGCCTGATAGAGAGAGGAATTGCTTTGTTTGCGGCCGTCCAGACCATTGGGCTCGGGAGTGCCTAGATTGAGGTCGTGTTAACTCATTGCTGTCCGATGTCAACAAGATTCTGGAGATGGGCGCGTTACAATTGTTGAATGTTATACAAGAAGTTGTGAGCTCTAAGGAGAATCCGAGCAGTGCAAGTCACCACGGTCTATGCTATCTGGAAGCATTCTTTGGTGGAAAGAAGGTGTTGGCAATGATCGATTCTGGCGCAATGAACAATTACATGGCGGTGAGACGAGCTAAATTATTGGGGCTGAAGATGGATGGATCCTACCGAGTTGAGCTTCAAAGCCGTAAGTCCCCTGACACAGAAAGTGAGTGGCGACATCAAGAAAGCCATTATGAGAGTTGGATCTTGGCAAACACCTATAAATCTGGTGGCGATAGATTTGAAGGAGTTTGAGCTATTTTTGGGGCATGATTTCTTGCGCTAAGCGGCGGTGGTCGTAGCTCCTCACTTGGGTTGCGTTTTGATGTTGGATCTGACGCAGCCCTGCTTTGTCCCAACAGTGCGTTGCAACGACTCTAATCGAGTCTTGAGCGTGCTGAGCGTAAAGAGAGTTGCAAGAAAGAGCAAGAACGAGTTGTTCTTGGCTACCTTGCTCGACGGCTGGGATGAAGGAGAAGCATCTGAGTCTTCTAATCCCTCGATCGTGCAAGAAGTCATGAACCACTGCGCCGACCCGATGCTTGATAAACTTCCTACGGTGCTACCACCGAGGCGCTACGTAGATCACACGATCGAGCTAGAGACTGGAGCAAGGCCGCTCGCTTGAGCTCCTTACTGTCTCTCAGGCCTCGAAATGGCTGAGTTGAAGAGACGGTTAAGTGAGATCAATGAGGCAGGCTATATGCAACCATTTCGCTCTCCCTACGCAACCCTGATACTGTTTCAACGGAAGGACGGCTCGCTTCGACTATGCGTTGATTACTGAGCTCTGAACAAACTCACCATAAAGAACAAGTGCCCACTGCCCCCTATTGTGGATAGCTTTGATCGACTCGTGGAGGCTTCAGTTCTTCACGAAACTCTATCTGAGGCAAGGATACTACCAGATTTGTATTGTTGTAGGCGACGAGGAAAAGACCGCTATCACAACTCGGTATGGTTCTTACGAGTTCTTGGTCATGCCGTTTGGCTTGACCAACACCCTGGCCACCTTCCACACGCTGATGAATGACATCTTTAGACCCTTGCTAAATCGGTGCGTTGTTGTTTGCCTTGATATTCTTATCTATAGCAAGATGCTGGCCGAGCACAGGGAGCAACTTGTCGAGTTATTTAGCTTACTGCGGATGTATGGAATCTTTGTCAAGGAGAAATGCGTGTTTGCTCAAGAGGAGGTGCAGTTTCTTGGCCATGTTGTTGAACACAAAAAGATTCGACCTAATCTAGAGAAACTAACAGCGATCCAAGAGTGGGAGCCGCTAAAGAATGTTCATGAAGTGCGTCAATTTTTGGGCTTAGCAAATTACTATCGCAAGTTTGTGGTGAGTTACTCCGAGGTTGCGGGTTCCCTCGCTGATTTGCTCAAGAAAGACAGAAGCTGGAAGTGGGGCCAAAAACAACAAGATGTGTTTGAGTTGCTCAAGGTAAAGCTCACCGTGGAGTCGGTGCTTGCTCTGCCGAAACATAGTGAGCCTTTCGAGGTTCAAACGGATGCGTCAGGTTATGCCATTAGGGGTGTCTTGATGCAGCATGAGCATCGTGTCGCCTATGTGTCAAGAAAACTTAACGACCTAGAGAGGAACTACTCGGCGCATGAGAAGGAGATGACTGCGATTGTGCACTGCCTAAGGGTTTGGCAACATTACCTGTTGCGAGTTCCGTTTTGTTGTGAAGACTGACAATATTAGTTCCACATATTTCAAGACTCAGGTGAAGCTCACGCCTAAGCAGGCAAGATAGCAGGAGTTCCTCGCCGAGTTCAATTTCGAGCTCATTTACAATCCGGGTAATTTTAACGTTGTTGCTGATGCTTTGAGTAGGAAGGCTCAACTTGGCACTTTGGAGAACTTGGGGGATTTGTCCAATCTAGTAGCCATCGCCGAGCACATTCAGGATCAAATCCATGAAGGCTTAGAAAGCGACTCTCAAGCACACCCAATCGTGCTTCAAGTCCGAGCTGGGAGGACGAGAAGGTTTACTCTTAAGGATGGATTGCTATATTATGCGGAGAGCAGGGTCTTATGTTCCAAAGTGGAAGAAGTTGCGTAAAGAATTGTTGCACGAGTGCCATGACTCGACTTGGACGGGGCATCTAGGTAAAAAATGCATGACTACATTGTTGGAGCGGGGATTTTATTGGCCGAATCTATGCGACGATGTCGAGTTGTATGTGAGGACTTGCCTCACTTGTCAACAAGACAAGTCGGTAAACTTGCATCTAGGTGGGTTGCTTCAGCCTCTTCCAGTTCTTGTGTAGCCGTGGGCAAGCGTAAGTTTTGATTTCATCACACAACTGCCAAATGTTGAAGGGTTCTCCAACATTATGGTAGTAGTTGACCGATTTACTAAGTATGTTGCGTTCGTGGCTTGTGCGCAGCCTTGTCCTGCCGAGCTGGCGACAGACTACTTTTTCAAGAACGTAGTGAAAAATTGGGGTGTGCCCCTTAACATTGTTTCAGATCGAGATCCAAGGTTCACGTCCAAGTTTTGGTCCGAACTGTTCAAACTGGTGGGCACGCGCTTGTTGATGAGCACTAGCTACCATCCCCAAACAGATGGACAGACCGAGCACATCAACGTAGTGCTTGAGGATTATTTGAGGCATTATGTTCGGCCGATTAAGGCAACTAGCCAAAGTTGCTCGACGTGGCTTAGTTCAGTTACAACCTACAAAAGAGCGGATCGACTAAGTTTTGCCATTTGAGTTGGCTACGAGTCAACAGCCACTCACGCCCCACACAGTGATGCGAGGATATAATGGTCTGAACATTGATGTGGTCGAGCTTGCGACGAGCTGGAATGAGCGAGTTGATCTAGGGAGGTACCACCTCACCAAGGCAGCAGATTGCATGAAGCGGTTTGCAGATGAGAAGCGCAGAAAGGTGGATTTCAAAGTTGGCCACAAGGTGTTGTTGCGCATGGACCCAATTCATCTTGGGCAACGTCTTGCTATAGATAAGAATATCATCAAGGTAAACAACGCACCAATCGAGCAAGGGTCTAAAGATGTAGTTCATCAGCATGTTGAAGGTGGCTTGGGCATTGGACAAGCCGAACGGCATGACCAAGAGCTCGTAAGAACCATACCAAGTTGTGATTGCGGTCTTTTCCTCGTCGCTTGCAGCAATGCGAATCTGGTAGTATCCTTGCCTCAGATCGAGCTTCGTGAAGAATTGAGCCTCCATGAGCCGATCGAAGCTATCCACAATAAGGGGCAGTGGTACTTGTTCTTTATGGCGAGTTTGTTTAGAGCTCGATAATCAACGCATAGTCGAAACGAGCTGTCCTTCCATTGAAACAACACCAGGGCTGCATAGGGAGAGCGAGATGGCCGCATATAGCCTGCCTTGACGATTTCACTTAACTGTCTCTTCAACTCCCGCCATTTTGGGGCCTGAGAGACAGTAAGGAGCTTGAGCGGGCGACCTTGCCCCAGTCTCTAGTTCGATTGCTTGATCTACGTAGTGCCTCGGTGGTAGCACTGCATGAAGTTTATCAGGCATCACGTCGACGAAGTGGTTCATGACTTCTTGCTTGGTTGAGGGATTAGAAGGCTCAGATGCTTCTCCTTCGTCCCAGCCGTCGAGTAAGGTAGCCAAGAACAACTTGTTCTTGCAACTCTCTTTACGCTCAGCGCGCTCAAGACTCGATTAGAGTCGTTGCAACGCACCATTGGGACAAGGCAGGGCTGTGTCAGATCCAACATCAAAACGCAACCCAAGTGAGGAGCTACGACCATCGCCGCTTGACACAAGAATTCCTGTTCCAAAATTAGCTCAAACTCCTTCATATCTATCGCTACCAGATTTATAGGTGCTTGCCAAGATCCAACTCTCATAATGGTGTTCTTGATGTCGCCACTCACTTTTTGTGCCGAGGCGCTTACGGCTTTGAAGCTCGACTTGGTAGGATCCATCCATCTTGAGCCCCAATAATTTAGCTCGGCTCACCAACATGTAATTGTGCGTTGCGCTAGAATCAATCATTGCCAGCACTTTCTTTCCGACAAAGAACGCTTCCAGATAGCATAGATCGTGGCGACTTGCACTGCTCGGATTCCCCTTAGAGCTCACAACTTCTTGCATAACATTCAACAGTTGTAACACGCCCATCTTCGGAATCTTGTTGACATAGGACAACAATGAGTTAACGTGACCTCGGTCTGGGCACTCTCGAGCCCAATGGTCTGGATGACCGCGAATAAAGCAATTCCTCTCTCTATCAGGCTTCTTGCCCTTCGCAGGGGCCGAATTCTTGATTTTCTTGAAGCCGTTACCGTTGTTCTGCTTGGGCTTGTTCTTTGGGTCGACCAACTTTTGATACAGGAGACAACAATCATTCCTTGGCCGAAAAGCTTTTCAGCGATCTCCGAAGTTGGCTCTCGCTTCGCCAAAGCCTTTGGCCGCATCGCCTTTGTAATCGAGCAACCCATCTGCAATAGTAACCGCCTCCACCAGCGTTTGGACTTTTTGGTGCCGCAACTCTTCAACACCCAGGGTCGTAGATTCCTCATAAAAAGATATAGCTTCTGGAAATCATTGAGCTTCACTTATTCCAGATCCAATTCTTGAAAAGCGGACATAATCGCAAACTTTTCCCATATGCTTCAGCTCATCAAAGTGAGGTCGAATCACCCAGGCCGAGTTGCCAGGACGAAATTGATCTTGGAGAGCTGCCTTTAGCTTGAGCCAAGATTTTATGGAGCGCATTGTCTTTCCAGCTCTTTCGTTAGCAAGGTGAGTCTGCCACAACAACTTCGCACTTCCCGTGAAGCGCACTGTCGCCATCTTGACTTGAGCTTCGTCGGATAATCCAAAGGCGCTAGACAAGAGCTCCTCGACTTCCCAGATAAGCTGGCGAGAGTCTTGTCATCGCGGTCTCCGTCATAAGTGCCGACAAGCATCGAAGCCTTAGAGCTCTGCAATCCGCTTTGGGCAAGTATGGAGTTATGCAACGACTGCCCATCCCGCAAGAACTTGGATTCCTCACGCAAGACTTCAATGGATTCCTGCATCTTTGTAAGGTCGTCTTGCATATCCGCATAGCCCGCCTCAAGATTGATAACACAACTTTCCAACTCGGGACCCTCCAATTCAGACAAGCGTTGCTCCAGATCTTGCAGCCAATCTCTTGTGCGAGGTTGGTGTGTAGCAGATCCACGCCCCATTTGCACTGCGTCATTCATAGTTTATTTGTGAGCCACGTCATCCGTATCTGCCATCAGATCTTGATTCTTGAAAAGGACTTTTGAGCTTTCAGTCGTATAACACCACCGTGCTGAAACAATTGGCTCTAATATAGGATTTTTCAATTCTGTATCGAAAGCTTAAGAAATATTCCTAATTTGGGTAATAGTTTAAAATCTCTAGGAATGTGTAGCTAGGGAACACTGTTCCATAAACTTCATTGCACCTTTCAAATGCATTGTCCCATGAATTGGTATTGTATATGCTACACAAAGATCTTGGCGTTTTTACAAAATTGCTTTAACTTATTACTAAAGACCTTTTTCATTCAACATTTCTAATGAAATTCTATTAACTGTCTGTTGATCATTGTCTTCTTTGCTTGTCTTAATAATAATTGCACTTCATCCTACATAGTTATAGTTATGAGTCTTATAACACATGCCTTACAATTTATGTATTTTATCTTCTTGCGTCTAACTTTTTTATGCACCGTGCAGTTATGCATAACTTGGTTCTTTATGCATGCAAAATCTTGGCCACTTCTCACAACAAATATTTCCTATTTGTTGATGTCAGTTTTGTACCACTACATAACATATAGGAATTGAATACTTGATACAGGATATCAAACACTCAACCCTCTCTTGAAAAGTAAATACTCATGAAGAACATGAGAAAACTCCAAGGTTCCTTACACCTGTGGATACTAACTCAGTTATATTAATGTGATTTGCTGGTTAATCACATAGGCGGGCTTACGTTGTTCATTCAAAGATAACTTGGTGATACTTCGCTTGCTTGACTTGTTCTTTTCTCCTTGATCACTTTTCACTTTCAACTACTCCTACTCCTACCACTAACTGCTTACTGCTCTACTACTACTACGAATGAAAAAATTAGCAAATGGACAGGGATCCAACCAAATGAAAGCTTGCCTGCGGCGCTACCTCTATTGGTGCAATGATTCAAAGGGATACTCTTAGAATTTTCACACTAACACCTATCTTCCAACCCAACTTG
>MU227808.1:1256368-1274320 GCA_018584345.1 Thuja plicata | reverse complement strand
CAATCTATTTCGACTTTCTAAGATCAAATTGAAGCTGGAACAAGGATTATCTAAAGGTTTAAACTTGTTTCATCGTAAATCCTTTGGTTTTTATCCCATATTCCTGAAAGATTTAGCACAACTCTCGTCCATGTTCCAGACAGATTTGACTTCCCAACAGGCCAAAATTGCCCAAAACCAACTCTCAAACTTCACTTGCCGGACCAAGGGGCTTGAAAACTATTGCCAACAAAGACTACCTAAGACCACTACTCCTACCGCTTGCAAAAGAGGGGGTCCCCATTTGCAATGGGGCGATGGTGTGAAAACCTCACAACACTATTCTTGTGACCCCAACATGCACCACAATCATATGTGCCCTGTCACAAATTCTCTTCAAAATACATAGATCGGATGGGGGTGAAGACAGGCAGGATAAAGGGGTATTTATGGGGTATGTAACCCCACTTGGATGGGTTTCATGAGTAAGAACTGAGCTATCTTCTTGGGCTAGGAGTGATGGTAGCACCCTAGACTTATGGTGCGTGCAACTCTAGTGAGTACAGACCTTGCATACATGGCATTTCTTTTTTGCTTATACTGCTAAGCATTTGTGTGCCAATCTCTCTCCTACCAAGTCCCATATTTGTAACATTCTCTTAAAACAAGAAGCATTCATCGTGGATATCATAAGATTGCCCAAATTTGTAACATTTGTTATATAAGTTAAATCTTATACAAGCGACTTGGCTTGCTTTCTTGTGCAAAACCGTGAACCCCATGGGCAGCCATAAAAGCCCCTTTTCTTATAACTCTCAAGCAGCATGTTTATAATCAGTGTCTTGAATTATTCCCTGAACATTTTGTGGGTTTTAAGGTGGATCTTACAATTCGTAAGTCAACAAGCCTCATACACTTCTACAAGGTGGTTTCCTCTAGTTCTCTTGCATGTGTTATTGCTTTAAACAATCACCATTTAAAAAAATGATATCATAGGTCATTTGTGCTCATTCTTAGCATTTCTTTTTTGAAAGCCGTAGATTGTAAAATTTTGGTGAAGTTGAGACAATGGTCCGTCAGAGTGTTGGTCCCTCTTTATGAGCTAATATCAGTGTTACCCAGGGACGCATTTCGGCATAATTTGACCCATCCCGGAAATGGGGACTTCCTAGAAACTCGGAAACTTCCGGAAACCCATCCCCTCGCTGCCCATAAAATTAATGCTTGAGTTTTGATAATGTGTTTGACTTCCACTCTCATGTGAACTCTCAATTTAAATTATTTAATACAAACGTATGTTAAGGTTCTCTAATGTATTTAAGCATGCTTTATCCATGTTTTCAGAGGAATATCTAAAATTTCCCTATATATTTTAAATTTTTCCTATTTTTTATATAGTTGTCCCCACTGCCATGCCCTGCCATCCCCTCCGACAAAAAAAAATCCATCCCGGAAACCCGTTTCCCGTCCCCCCGCCCCCCGTCCCTCCGTTCCGGAAACTTGGGGTAACATAGGCTAATATTCAAATATATTCAGAAGAAAACAGTGATATGATAAATGGTTTGAAAATGTGGTCAACCAAAGGCACCGTTTATCCTGGGTTAAAGAGCATTAACATTTAGATTATAACTGGGAAATTACTACTAGAAGCCAAACTGGAAATCAAGAGAGCTGCCACTTACTATTTCACCTTAGATGTTACTTTGGGGATTTAAACTTGGTCTCTACAATAAGAACACATTTAAGCATTCAATCAAAACCTCTTGAACCGTATGCTGTGATTTGATTATGTTCACCCTGGTTTTGTAATATGTTAATAAGTTATATGAGTTTTTAGTTGACAAAGATAGCAGTTTAAACATTATTGGCTGTTAGACAAGAGAAGGTTAAATAGAATTTCTGTTTTGGTTAACTGCTGTTTATCTAAAGGCTTGATAAAACAGTTTTCTGAGTAATAGCAGGGAGCATTATATACACGGATTCATGGAAAAAAGGTTGAATCAGAAGAATGCTTATCTTGATATTTTAGAGAACAGACTAATTTCGTTCATCTTATCCACCTATATTGTATTAAGGAGCAATAAAATGCTCAATAAACAAGAGAAAGCTTGTTAATAATAGCATTATGGCTGTGGTTGGGTTAAGAAATCTAAAGGGGACTGTCAATCTAAATCAATCTAACAGCTAGTTGTCACTTCTACCAAACTCAAGTGCTTAATAGAGATGTCAACTTGCCAAGGCCCAAGTGATGAAGATGCTTGCCTCAATAGACCCCTCTGGGCTTCCAATCTTCAGAACGTGAAGGCAAAGAGACATATTGTTAGGTTTTGGTTGCCCACATTGACTGCTTGTTTATTGTTTTTTGAACTTTTATTGATGTATTATTTGGAATATTTTTTCAAAACAGAAGCTTTAAAGGACAGCTTTGACTGTTCAATCTCACTAGAAGCTAAGTGCCTTCTTTTAATCTTGCTTCCGAGATTTATAAGATGTCAGAAATGGCTAAGCTCTAACTTTTTGATCAAAGCCATGTCAACAGCTAGTACTTTCCTGTTATCCAAAAACTCCAAAGCTTTGAAAGCACAGCTTTGACAATCCTATTAAAAACTTAATTCAATGTTTGTCATTTGGCTTTGACCCAAAGCTTTTTGCCTTGTTTCTTCTGTTTTTCACAGTTGTTTCAAGGCAAATTGAATGGATGATACTCTATCATGTACAAGCAACTTGCCCTTCTAAAAGGTTTTAAAGATTAAATCAGCAATCTCTGGCGCTTGAGCTTTAACATTACTGTGATCCCAACAGAGATTTCAACATTTGAATTGCAAGCTAAGTCAATGATCCTCATTCATATTCAATCTCTGCTATTTTGAGAAAGCTTTCCTCTATGTAGGTTTAGATTTTATTTCTTTTAAAGCTTCTGGCTAAAAAGTATAAAATGAGGACATGCAACAAACTAGCACCATTCATCTGCCAAAAAGTTAGTTTCCCACAAAACAGAACAAAGGAAATTGGGGATTTTTAAAAGGAGTTCTTTTTAGTAGTCTCTTGAATGAGAATGCTTTTGTGGATTTTAGAGATTAGTATGTTTTCTTTTGGATTCTTCTCTTGCTGTATCATCTGTTTCCCTAGAAACTTTCACCCCTCAATTTGTATATAGGATTTTAAAAGCTTATTTTTGAAGGCATTTATTTGGTGCAGATTAAAGCCTGAGGGCTATAGTTTTCGCTGCTTAAAGCATGTAAATCTTGAATCTGGCAAAAAGCTCCCAGAATTGTAAAATTTGATGTGCTTCAAGGCTTCTTTATATTTAGAATTTGCTATTCAGAGGACTTTGACATTAATAAAACAAATTTTCAAAAGCTTTTTACAATTATTTTTCATCTTCCTGCAAGTTTTATTGTATGGATTGTTTTCTAGAATTAGTGTTTAGTACACTGTTGTTTATTTTTTTCCTTATTTACCACTTACATCAATTTTATTCTGTATAACTATCCAGTGATATTCTGTTGCTCAATTGATAAAAGTCAAAACTACTATGCCAAAGTTCCAAATTTATTGGAAGATCGATCCTGAAAAAAAAAATACATGCTACGCTATTTCATAGAAAAGAGAGATTAGCTCGTCGGGTGAAAACAATTCACCTTAAGTAGGGAGATCTTATGTCCAAAGTGCTGAGAGATGTAACTTGCACTAGGTGCTAAATCGGGACAATAATCTGTTAATGCGAACTGACACATCTTCTTCGTTGTTTTGAGTATATTTTGCAATGTGCTGTATCCTTTAACTCTTGTCCTTTTTGTCGCCATTCTTCAGCAGACTTTGCGCTGCAGCCCGTTTCACATCTCTTGCTCAGTTTAGCCTTCTATGTAGGCGAAATCTTGTGTAGATTAGTTTAGAAATCATTTGTTTCTTGCTAGTCAGTTATTGCTTTGACTCTATTGTTTCTTCCATTTTCGATCTACACATGCATCTCTCACACTTCTCTTATGTTGTGCTCCTCATGTATTCACCATGCCCCTGGGTTGCCAGATGACAAATCAAGGTTTGCATTTTGAGAGTTTAATCTTCTTGTCAACATCTGTTAGATGATTTATCATTTCTTTGCAACCTGTACCGAGAACAACTTTTTTTGAAGAATGTTGGTTCACTTCCCACGCACAATCTTCCATGAGAAGCCTCAATAAAGCTTCTAAGATAATCATTTTGTCCGTTTCTATGTGCATTCCTCTGCCTGTTTGGGTATCTATATGTGGTCTTGACTCTTAACTAGCGCCTTAATGTGCGGGCCTACTTGTATTTTGTCCCCGCAATGCCTGTGGTTTTTTGTGCAATCTATTAATAATAATAGCTGAATCACCAGTTATCCAGCATTAGCTGGCTTATGCTAACTGCTCTTGTGAGTGCATGTTTATCTGTGCCAGCATCTTCCTCGTGTACTTTTTATTTTATGCTCCATGTGCACTCACTATGCACCTGAGTTGCCAAGTCACCAAAATGGATTTGCCCTCTGATAGTTATAGTATTTCTTTATCTCAAAACTAGATCCAGTTTGGCCCTGGGATAAATAAAAATAAAATAAAATCATAATTTCCTAGTTATACTGAATGACAATATAAGCAACAACTAAATTGCCCATTCGCAGAGAATTATGATATAAAATATGGATTTGTTTAAACAAGCCACAATCTTTTATGGCTTTAAACATCCGCCTTTTTTTGGGATCCTTAGGTTGCTATTTCTTTTGTGACGGAATAGAGATTGCCGATGTGTCTTGCAGATCATTCACAATATTAGTTAAAAAGCTTTTCGTTTGTAATTGCTAATGCCAATTTGTCTTGTGCTTCCAGTGATATAGCAAGGCATCTATCTCTTCCACCAGTTAAGTTGCATTGTAGCATGCTTGCAGAGGATGCTATTAAGGCTGCTGTTAAGGATTACGAGGCAAAAAGAGCCAAGAGGAATGGGCAAGCTGAGGTCCAACAGAACGAGCAAATAGCAGGGACAGCTTGATACTGTTATTAAGGCCAAAAGTTTACTGTTGTCAGCTGCTATGCAATAAGCACTGTATAAAATGACAATTTTCAAAATTAGCTGGACATGGAAGTCCATGTCGCAGAGACTGTTAATAACTCTACTTGGCAAGCAATACACACTGCAGTCTATTTACTATATAAACTATGTTTGCAGTATCATGGAAACTATACAAGTTTTTGAAAGTTATTGTATAGAAGTTGTCTCCTTATAAATTGTACTGAATTGCTAGTACCACGTGACTATTGCTTTCTTTGGTTTGTGACAAGTTAGGCAACTTTATCTAAATCATATTTGATTAGCTACGTAGTTTTTGTTCTACAAGTCTCTGTCAAAGGCTGAAAGAGAATCTTATCTAGCATGTTAGGGATAGCGATAGAAGTTCTGTGTTGCCTAGTGTTGCTATACAAATTTTTATATGCAGGAGGCAGTGACCTTTGATTTTAATATCTATTAGTTTCTTTTGGAGTAATTGTGCTTGTACTTACATGGAAGATGTTCTTACTTATGCATCTAAGTTCTGGTGGATGTACTCAGCTCTTTTTGTTGATTATTATCATTTTACAGCCCAGGACTTGCATTTTGTTGCATATTAATATTAATGGAAAATATTGTCATTATAGTTGATAGTTTTAGTTACTGTGTGAGAAATCTATTTATCAAATAAGCATGTTGTACAGGTTTTTGTCATCAATGGTTACATTCCAATAAATTTATGGAAGTTATGCCTTTGGTGGTTTGGTTAGCGACGAGGTTGAATTTTGCCAAGAGATTGTGATGAGAAAGTGGCACACTGCGCCTCAAGTGTTTACCCATTGAATGTGAATATCCACCTAATGTTGATTGTGAAAACATATTTGAAGTGGCGTGAACACACTGAATGTATTTGGGGTGCTTAGTCTGATGGTTGGTAGACCTGAAATGTGGCCAAAGCCTTCGTTTTCCATTCCATGAGCATATAATAATTAGGGTATCGTTTTCTGTAAAGATGTTTAGTTTTATATTCATGCTGGTAATAATTATTTATTTTCAAATAGAGAACTCCAAAGTTCAAATACAGTTCGCCCTTCATCAATAATTGGAAACTTAAAGTTCAAATATAGTCCACAATAGATGCATTTGCAGTTCTCTGCTAAGCTACTTAAGACACTTTGTATCGAATACATTGCAATTTTTGTCTTTTGCTAGTTCCGCCTTGATTTAGTGGGGGACTTAAATTTGGGCGGTAGGTCTAAATTGTAATGTGCCGCCAATCTTAGTAAATTATTGTTCACATGATTCAACATGAACAAGCAGCATATCAGACACTTCAAAATTTCATTTGTTATGACATTTGTTCGCCTATTAGTTTCATTCTGTTGACAGACATAATTAATAATCTTCAGAATGATGTCATAACTCACAATTTTTGGATCATATTTTGCACTGTTGGGCATCTAGCTGATTCAGTAATGAGTCATTAAGCTACTTTGCAGTTTACATTGTAGTGGCTTCTGGGCAATACTAGTCATTTGTCACGGGGCAGAAAAAACTTGGATTGAAATAAAAAATGTTAACAGGTTCTCATCTAAGGTAAAGATTCGAAGTTCATATATTTTGGCAAAAAGATAATATTCCCATTAGTCTAAGACTCTAAACTAATAAACTAATGGTCTAGTTTAACACCATAAGTCTAAACTCGTGAGCAAGAGTAAGAATGTATGATTACTAGATCTCCATGTGTATGCAGTGAAAGTTTCACCTAGTGTTTGCATCTGAGAGTCTGTAATATCAAGATGGATGCCACTCTCAAGTATTCTCTTCATATCTAGGATTATAAGGGAAGGTACCTCGTTTAGAGTATCATTTGGTACTTTTTTCTCTTCTAGATAGCATCTTCCTCATTGGTTCTGAAATTTCTTGGGGCACCATCTTTTGAGGACCATAAGAGCATCCTTAATTCACATGATTATTATATTGTCTCATACATGTGCCTTGTTCCTTCTACAAGGATGCATAGATAATCTAGGGGCTTTCCTAACATGGAATGATTAAACAAAGAAACATAACAAAGAGCGAAACTACAGAGTAGGTATGGGTGCCAGACTAAAATATGAAATTGCTTCTTTAGCACACACATTTGTTGAGTGTCCCGCTTAACATTGTATGCGGTAAATTTGGCCTTGTTAATTCACCATACACTTCAACATAGTCCTTTTTTACCAGGTACACACAAGACAAGACTGAATATGAAGTTAATCCTGTTTGCCTGCATGATTCGACCTGTTGCCTTCTACCCAGACGGGGTTTTTGAAATTGCTCTCAGAACAAGAGTCTCACAACCATGGACCAATCTAGGAATGAAGGATTTATCATGATAGATGCAATACATTGCAAGATTATACTAAGAAATGAAATATGAGAGATTAAGCTAAGACATGATTTCAATGCAATTATTCTAGAAATTGAAACTATCTTATTGCAATATGGAATTATTCTCTATGAGATTAGCAAGAAAATGAGACAATAATTCAGTATTCTAACAATGCAAAAGTGAGTGGGGGTTTTGAATGAAGAATGAGAGTTCTTTTATAGACTCTGAGATGAACATAATAGAAACTTTCATAAAATAGATAGAAAAGCCAGTTTAAAATAGAAAGCTTTATTCAAAAGAATACAATAAATTATTTTCTTCCTGCATTAACTGTTTTCTTTCTTTGATTTAATACTGTTTTATTTGAATTAAATTGTTTTATTTCTCTTTAAAGCACAATTAATTTAAAGTTTCCATTTCTGAATAAAAGAAAGATTTTTGATAGAATATTCAATTAATTAAATAAATATGACCTTATAATTGCTTTTTTTTTCAATTATCTGAATATTTAAATTCAATTATTGAAATGAGGATATTTATTTAATAATTAAATATTATTTAATCCCCTTTTCATGTGTCTCAGCTAAAGAGGGTGAATTTAATTTAATTAAAGTGCTAGGACTTTATTAATTAAATTAATTCAATCATAAGGTTCATTTAACCAATAGATATTTAGGAATTAAATATGATGTATGATTAATGTAGATTTAGGATTTTCTACATTTTGACACTCAGGTCGAGTAGAGTCAGTTAAAGCTCAGAATTGCCTAGTACAATAGGACTTATAAGAATGACAAATGCAACAAAAATGGTTAGGGTTGCAAGATGCCAATTTTGGGGTGTTACAAACATGAGGATATATACATTATCAAATGGTTTTTTGTCATATGCTATACTTTTTAATTATCTAGTCCATGTGTTCTCTTTGATTCAGTTCCCTTGTTCAATCCAATTACATGGATTACTCAGAGCTACCTTCACATTGAATGAATGGATAACTCTTTCCATAGGGACACAATCACAACGTAGTTTGGTATACATAATAATTTATTATCAAATGTTCTATTTTTTTTGTTAGCAAATACATATTTTCTCTCATTTATTTCAATTATTTGGATGTCTCATAACCACTTTTCACATTGCATAAATGAACAACACTTTTGATTTCATGACCCCTCTCTAGGTTTCTATTTGCTTTTGTATGTTTTTTTCGGAGATTTGGTTTGGTACTAAACAATGCAAATGTCCTTAATGTACTTTTGTGTTGACAAAAAAATTGTTGTTTTTTATTCTTTCAGTTTTTAATTTGACTTTTCTAGCTGAGCTACTATTGTTGTTCTTATTAATCTTTTGCTTCTTTTTTATGCCTATGTTTTGTTATTATGCTTCTAAAATAAAAAGATCATAGCAATATTTAAATTCACATTCAAGGAATCAATTGATAGCCACTAAATATACACTCAAACCTATCCTCCTAACTACCTTTATAGATAAATTTATCTATAGATCTAATGGAAAAATATAATATATTTTAAAAGTATGTAGGCTATACTTATCAAGTTGTATTTTCCACTGGGTGGACCTCCCTAAGAGTGGGTTATGACATTGTTCCTTTGATTGCAATGCTTATGAAAATAGAATATAATTTAAAACTAGGTGGGCTGTAACTATCAAGTTGTATTTTCCATTGGGTGGACCTCCTTGAGAGTGGGTTATGACATTGTTCTTTGGTTGCAATGCTTTGAGTTGGTTTGAATCTCTCTCTCTCTCTCTCTCTCTCTCTCTCTCTCTCTCTCTCTCTCTCTCTCTCNTGTTTGTCTCTCTCTCTCTCTCTCTCTCTCTCTCTCTCTCTCTCTCTCTCTCTCTCTCTCTCTCTCTCTCTCTGCATCAAGTTGATACTGACTTCACATCTATCTCTAAGGGTTTTATCTTATTGCTTCTTGTTGAAACCTCAATGAGTGACATCCTATTCAAACAATCAATCTACAACAACTAAAGATATCTAACCTCACCTCAACATGTCTCGAAACACCCAGCTTGCAGCTAATCATTTCATGCCTAATAGAAATATTCTATAGTACCATATAATTCACGAGTCTCTCTCTCCAAGTTAATGATCATTGAACTCAACATTAGTAGATTATCTCCAAATTATAGTCAGTGATCCTACTGCATGCCCAAAATGCTTTAAGAACCCCCTTTAGATGTATGATTTACTCTTCACATCAAAAGATTCCCCATTTCCAACCGACATTGCTACTAAAAAATAGAAATGTTATCATGCCAAGTTTCAAATTGGTAATCCAAAGAGTATCGTGGTGCAATAATATCCATCCTTGATACTAAAAGACCATCTATCAAACTAAACAATACACATCATTGTCAAATCCTGCTTTGGGAGTGTTCTAGAGCTAGTATGGCATTACGATATCCCTATGTTAAAATCACAAACACAAATATTTCATATCAAAAATTCCATGTGTAAAATCTTCCCATGACATTACGATCACCATCTTCAGCCTAGAACATAATCTATTACAAAACAAGTATCTACTTACATAAAATATCACTCTAGACCATGGTTAGATGTAAGTATTTCATGACAACACAATTCATATATTTGAAACTAGACAACATTCCTTCTTTCTCCTTACAAGGCACTTGAAAAACCCCCGTTATCTCTCTCCCATTCATGTTGATGCTTGATGATGGGAAAAGGCAAACAAACTATAGTCAATAATGCTATGACATGCAAATACTATGTAGAAAACGTGTTGGAAAGAGACA
The DNA here is from genome assembly GCA_018584345.1 of Thuja plicata. Classification (NCBI taxonomy): domain Eukaryota; kingdom Viridiplantae; phylum Streptophyta; class Pinopsida; order Cupressales; family Cupressaceae; genus Thuja; species Thuja plicata. The sequence goes on along the minus strand of MU227808.1, from coordinate 1,264,170 downwards.
TCTATGGATGGCTTGTATGTTGTCATTGATGACAACGATACATGATTCTTATGGTCACTTGACATATTTTGTGATTACCGAAGGCTAGATTATAAATTTGGCCAAGTATGGCATAATAGGGATAGAGTACAAGGATTCGGTAAATGGATCAGTACGAACTGGTACGGAGAAATTCCAAGTTGCAAAGCTAGCAGAAGATTCTACAGTGTATATTCCACCTTCATCTATGATCACACTTGTTTATGTTATCATTTGTTTGATTTATGTAGTTTTGAGTACTGGGTATACAATGAATTGTGAAGAATAGCGACAATCAACTGTTGGATTGATCAGCGATCCTAACAGATCGATGATCTGATCAGTTTGAGAGTTATAATTGATGGAACTAACATGATTGATGACTTCTATGTATTTGGTCAAGGTTAGCATGAAGATTTAATTATTGATTTGACCAATGTTCTACACATTACACATTATGTTTTTGAGGCCGACCAGTTGAGATATTGTATTTGCAATCGAGTATATAGGATCAAGTTTTTGTGATGAATTGTAAGAGCGATGTAAACATAAGCTAAGGATATATTTTGTATGTGAGAAGGATCAATAATCAGAGGTTAGATTGACAGTTGAACAAAATTTTGTGTTGTGCTTACATGGAACTATATAGGCATAGTTGATTCTATTTCTTAGTTCACTTTATTGGATTGTAGTCCAATCATCTTGTATGGTAGTGAGCCTTTATATGTTATATCTAAGTAGTGTGCTCTAGACTGTAACCTTGAATGCATGCACATTCCCCTTATGTACTCAAACCTTTAACAAGGTTATTATTTCTGCAGAAGTAATTACTTGTGGGTTCCACCCCCACCATGTTTTTTTTCCCTTAACTGGGTTTCCACGCAAAAATCATGGTGTCATAATGTTGTGGATGTTTTGTTTATGCTTCTATTTTTTACCTTCAGTTATATTTGGCTTATGGTTGTGCAATCAATTTAATAAGGTAAAAAGGTTTAGAGCACTGATTCACCCTTCCCTCTCAGTGTTCCTCAATCCTAACAAAATAAGCTACTCTCAATAGACTAACAACTCAACTCCACCTCTATTATGAGATATCTTTGTTGTGACACATGAAATCATTAACTCTCCATAAACTCACTCCCAATTTCTTTGTAAATGAAATGAAAGTAAAAAAACATGACACCCATAACACATGCTATACACATGCAACCAACACAAAGATGATAGAAAATTATGTCTAGTGCTCATACTAAAACCAAGGTAAATTATAAAACTTACATCTCTAAATATAGTACAATGTGGATCCACCAAAAAGTATCAACCCAAAAATATGCAAATTTAATCTTCCATTAAAAAATTAGAATCAAGGCACCATACATATTCTTCCCATTGGACACACATTATATCCAAAATACCTTCAAATTCAATATGCCAAAAATAATTAGCTTTAGAAGAACCAGAAGTCAAGAACTAGATGTTAATGAACAAGCCTTTGTCCATACTTGAAAGCATTCTTTAGCTTTTATGAAGCTATCTTAATCTACACAACCTTTGAGAGTTACAATCCAAAAAATAATCTCTCATAGATTTGCAAAATTATAAATTTTAGATGAAAAACTTCACAAAACTTACCACGTGAAAAGAATACACCTAAACTTGAATCCATAAGAATATAAAAATAACTACAAATATTAGGAGGAAGGATTCATTATCTAAACAATGGTATAACACATATTTATAACCTATAGATCCAAACACCATGGATTCATAACACACGAGTGTATACATCTAAAAAAAACCAATGACCATCAATTAACTTGACCAAATCCTCCATCAATAACATGTAAAATAAAGTATTAGAATGTCCAGGAGCTTTTTTGTTATCATATCACCAACTCTAAAATCTCTATGCAACTAAACATCAATGACTACTATGGGAATTTCCAGGTCACCAAATGACCAACTACATAACTTCCATCTAACAAAAAAATCATCTAAAATGTCAACATTAGCTCAAGGCGATTGCATAACCAACTCCAATAATGTGGTGATGAGTCAAGGTCACTAAAAACATGATTGAAAATCCTATCATGATCAAGAAAGTGTGTTCCATTGATACTCTTCACCTTTGTTCTAAAAGTGCTCTCAATAGCTACCCCTAAAACAAGATCACGTACAACCAACTCCCATTGGAACAAGGAATAATATCACGGTGTAAAGAATACTTCTCCTCCTTTAGCCTTAAGCTAGGATTTGATAGTAAATGAAGAGAAATATGTACTTCTAGTACTAAAATAAAAAATAAACTCTAAAATTGTATGACCATAAAATGTAAGGAAACAAAAAATATTTTCTACATCAACCCCTTGAGAGAAGTTTTCATAGTGATATCACTAAATTTTATAAATTCTAGTAGTATTTCTGGATAGACCACACATAAAAAGGATCAAGGATATAATAAACACAAAAGAGAAATAGGCAATAATATACTTTGGAAAAAACTTAGCCTATAAAATGTTGAAACCAATAAATTTTTAGTAATAAAGATTGTCACAACATATGATTAGCCTTTTAGTTGTAACATGGAGATCAACACACTATCATCCAAGAAGAAACCCTGTAAGATATGACCCTTCTTCAATAATAGTGAGAAACCATTGTTACTATCCCCATGAGCCAATCTAAAAACAAATGAGAGCCAAATGCCCAACTATATGCTCCTCATTGATGCAAAGTCCTTTGGTATTCTCCTTAAGGGATCCTACTTCAACTCATGGGCTTCTCAATAACTTGGCACACCCACAAGGAACTAGGCACATCTCAAAGGGTTTAACAAAGAAATCTGAATTTAGGTAACTCAAACAACATCTACAACTTTCTTTTGAACAAGTTCACTCCCATTTACCATCCAAACAAACTTCACTCTTCCACAAATCCTTTCATGGTCTAATCAATGCACTTTGTTTAATTATTTCATAAAACACCATCTCACTACCCTTCTAGGAATGCCACTTGTTCATTGCATCAATCCACTCCATACCATACCTATGAGTTCCATTGCATTCAACAAATCTTAGACATACTACCAAGTCCTTTCCCACATCCTCCAGACACCTCCGACCCATTAACACAACACCATTTTATTAAATAGAACAAACTTGCCTATTTGCTGTCTTCTTCAATAGACCTATGTACTGAGGTCTATAACTTTTGAACAACAAATTATTTCTTTAATCCCTCCAGTCAGGAGGTGCGTAATTAGGTTCCCTTAAACATATCTAAAATGCACAAAGATCGAATGGTTCATTAAGGAGATAAGACCCCTGCACTGAGACTGTTATTTTCTATGACAGTCATTCCTTGAACATGGATATCTCTGTCAAAACACAATGAAATCCCTTGCTACCAAAACCAAAATGATGTTAAGTTATGCCACTACCATCCTAAATCCATATCTTAACACAAAGATAGCATTAACAACATTAAAAAAAATAGAACAATAGGACTACTACACCGAGAAGATAGAGAAGTACATTGAATGCATGGATTTTATTGCTTCAAAACTTTGCAGACTCAAAATGCTATCAACCCTCTCCCGTTTTTCTCCTTATGATCGGACCTATACAGATTTTATAAAGGTCTCTTCATCTCCCAAAATACCGACCCACTACCTTTAGTAACTGCCCCCTAATCTTGTTAATTACAAAAGATTTTTGAAATAAAAAATTGACAACTAAGTTGTCAATTTGACAACCTTATATCTAATGACCCATTTACCATTAGGAATGATATTATAAACCTATAAAACTATTAAAAATCCTAATCTACCCATCCATCCTACAATTAGCCCTTATAGGATATTATTTGCCCATCTTGGCAATTACATTCATATTATCATTTTGACATTTCAATTACATTCAAATGGCTCAAAGGCCATGTTAACATTCTTGAGTGACCATGAATGATCCTTATTCAATCTTAAAACTGTCTTAGGATCCATGAGTGACCCTAGTGTTCCTCCTCGCCAAGGTTCCACTGCACCACTCATGATCTCTTCATCAAGCATCCCAAGTCATGCTCCAAGATCCACTCACAATAAACAAGCATAATATGTGATTTTAGTTGTGTGTGTATTTTGTGGATCTGCTAGCTGCAACACAACACTTCAATATGTGATTGCATTAGTGAAATAACATAAAATATAAGAGTTAGAACATATATCAATCACCAAAATTGACATATTTCTCCCTATCTAAGAAGAGTATGAAATATGCTATAATTGCCCTCAGATTATGCATAAATCAGTGACAACATCATGCTTATAATGGAAGATTTAACTAAAATGCAAGATAAATGCTCAATCAAAGTTCATTTTAGAGCTCCAATTGAAAGATTATAACAATTCTAAATATTTGAGCTAAAATGCATTAAGAAATTAGGACAACATAAGTTTGCAAATAAAATTCTAAAATTAGGGGCCCATTGAGCTCAAAATTCATTCCTTTTATAGAAGAATTTGAGGAATGAGAGGTTAGGATTGAATTGTGAAGAGAGGTGGAGATTGAATCTTTGGTGATCCAAGTGATTTAACTCTCATTGGCTAGGGAATTGAATTTCCCTTTTGCAAGTGAGGAGTTGTAATTATGATTATATTTAATTCCTTTTAATTAATTACCTTAGCTATGTATTTGTTTGTTTTGATTTGATTTAATTAGCTAAAGCAATTAATGTAAACTAGTGATTAGATCAAGACTGACTGCCACCCTCTCCCTAATCTGGAGGAGGAGGAGGTGGTGCAGGATGAGCCGGTGGAGGCATCGGTCCCTCAGACTACTATGCCACTCGAGAATAGGAAGGAGCTCTTTGTCCCTCTGGAACTGTCGCATAATATAAACCAAAGTAGTAAGCAACTCTTTGAGCCTGATGAGTCGCTATACGAGCTAGTGTATCTCGCTCTTCTCTGAGCATATCACCCAGTCAATCTCTATCTTCTCTCAAGCGCTCAAGCTGACTATCTCTATCAACTAGTAAAGCCTCTAAAGTGGTGATCCTAGCCCTAAGCTGCTCACGCTCTCGCTGACACTGAGATAAATGCTCAGTCACATGACCAAAACTGATCATATTTGGCAAATAAATGACTATGTGAACAAAATTTTTAGTCACATGACCAAAACTGATCATATTCTACTAATTATTTATAATTCACAATTATAAATGACTAAATAAATGACTAATTTGGTCATTGGGTAAAATGACTAAATAAATGACCAATTTGGTCATCGAGTAAAATGACCAAATAAATGACTAAATAAATGATCATATAAATGTTGGAATTATTGGAATGATGTACTGAGAGGGGAGGGGTGAATCAGTACCTCTAAAACTTTTTATGTGGTTGGCCCATTAACCTTTGAGTCATCAGATTTGTATTATTCCTATCTATCTGTTCATCTTTCTATATGTATGTGAAATCATAATATAAGTTCTTTACATGTGTAAACATTCAATAAACATTTATGAAAACAAATAACACATAACACATGATATGATATCGCAAAAAACTCCTGTTAGGAAGTAAAAACTGCGGTGGGGATGTCTACCCACAAAACTTCACTATCTGTAGGTAAGAAAGGAGCCGGTAAAGGCTTACAATTGATCACTTCTAATGATCTACCCTGTTAAGAGTATTAGAGTGGAGATCTATTAGGATCTACTTCGTTTGAAGCTTTGGCAACACCGTTAGGTGTGCACTATGTTAAGAGATTTATCAAAGAACGGTTAAGTCCACCTTCTACAAAAGGATTTTAGTTGTGATGCACTTGTTAGAATGCAACTACAATATAAATGTTGATCTGATAGTGAATGCAATCTCTAATTGCTGATAACAGATCCTGTAAAGCTTACAATGTAAATGTAATCACCTTGAGTGATTGAGTGATACCTTGTCTCTGCTCGTTGGTACCCTTTCTATGTTCTTGGTAACTACTTTGATCTGTTTCTGTACTATGCATGAATTCTCTTCTTCTGCTTAGATGCTCTCCATGGCTACTATCATTTGTCAAATGATCACAAGTCTCCTTTATTACAAATGATTGAACATCTATTTATACTAGTTTCTAGCTCTATTCTTGATTCACGCTTTTACAAATTAACTCTAGATCCAAGGTTTACAACTTGTCCTTGATCTTTAGTTAGATATGTTTTAGATCCATTAGGATGCTTTAAAAAATTCACAATTTTCTTTCTTGACCCTCAAGTAAAGATTTAAAACAAATAAAAACTCTATAAATAGAATTACATTGTTTTATCTGACGTGTAAAGTCAGATCCACTTTTTGCGGGTTCTGTAACTGATTGTCGGTTCTGTTAGTTTTGTACTCTGTCGGTGTCCTTTAATTGAATTGTTTGTCGGGTATGCTTTTTCTGCTCCGTCAGCGATGTTCTCAATACTGTATCGTCGATAATGCTTGTTGTCGGTTTGACTCTTGTCAATGTTTATCGGGCAAGTCTATACTTATCATTTTTACAATAGGCATTTTCATCTTGTCGAGTATCCTTGCTGTCCGCTGGTTATGCTTATACCGATGACCTTTATCATGTTTTTCCCTTTAAGTATACTAATGGAAAAACTTAATGTCATCAATCTCCCCCATTGACATTAGTATCAAAAACTGATATGTGCAACATACTTGATGTATTAGTATGTACACCTATGTATACTTCTTTCTTAGTCATGAAATGACTCCCCCTATGCATATGCCAATAAGTGTAAGTTTATGTATATATCTATTCTTGCTGTACATACATTATACATATCCTTATATAGTATTTTGTGCATATGTATAAATTGTTGGAAATACAATAATGGGAAAGCAAGATACTGAGAGGGGGGGCGGGGGGATGAATCAGATATTCAAATTTAAACACTTAAACAAACTGATCCACATTCATACATATATGAATCTAATGTAATCTCATATAGCATCCACACAATGAAATAAATAACACATAACACAATAACTTGGTAACCCAGAAATCCAAATAGGTAAAACTGGGGTGGGGATGACACCCACAAAATTCTCCACTACTGCAGTAATAAAGTGTGCTTATTAAGGCTACAAATGTTGATTACAAAATGTAATCTACCCTGTTAAAGGTCTGCCCAGTTAAGAGCTAAAGATCATTACAATCTACCCTGTTAAAGGATTTCAACTTACAATAAAGTAAGCACTCTATTAGGAGATAAAGAAAGGTCTACTAGAACCACTCTGTTAAGAGATTTTCACCTGATACAATGATTAGAATGTCTCAAGTATTGATCCTTCGTTATGCACTTTGATGCTAATGATGAATCTCCTCTTTCTAGTACCTTCTATGATCTCATAATCTTATATAATCTGTACTCTGCTGTTCACTGTGTTGTCACTCTGCTTGATCTCTGCTTCTTAACAAAATAACCCTCTATGCATTTCACTTCAAAAATGTAGTCACCACTATACACACAAAAGTAGTGTACTTCTATGAATCCTTACATGCAAGGAAACTCAAAAATGGGCCCTCACAAACCGATCCATAGCTCTCTATGCATGGAGTTGCAAGATTTGTAAAATTGCTCTCAGCTAGAGCTATAAACTCATGACCTTGCCAATAAACCATAAAATGAGAGATTCACAATGAAAACAAGGGCAAGAATGCCAATATCTCCAATGAAACCAAATGTATGCAATGCAATGCAAATCTAAATGATAATGCAAAGTAGTCTATGAAAATGAAAGTACAATGCAA
>MU227808.1:1183776-1223994 GCA_018584345.1 Thuja plicata | reverse complement strand
GATTAGAAGACTTCAATTGCTTGATCATGGTTTTTCATGCTTAGAGAAAATGAGAGAGAAAGCTCCCTTTTATATGAAACTAGGGCACAATCTTCTAAGGAGGCCTACATAGGATAATTAAATCATCCTTTAAGCCTTTACCCCTAGGAGAGGACCTATATTAAATATAATTTAGGAATCAACCAATTTGGAACCCGAAACAGCCGACCCGGAAGCGGGAGAAAACTTTTTGTGAAGACCGACATCCCGAAAACCAAAAGTTCCTGGGATTTGGACCCTGGGATAGGGTCAAGGTCGGCCCTATCCTAAGATAGGGCTAAGGTTGACCCTGTCCTAGGGCAGGGCCGAGGTCAAACCTATCCTAGGAGGTCGACCCTGTCCTTAGATCCCAGGATCACAGGTCAGAGACCCAGAATGCAAAATTTAGGTCAGGAAATGGAGGTTAGAAAGGCAGGTCAGGGGGGAAGCCATATATGGATCAAGAACCCATTTAGAGGTGCTTTTCATGACTCTAAACCACTCACTCGTAAGGCTAAACCAGTCTCCTATGGAAGTGCTTCCATTTTCTGACTATACAAATATCAACAACCAAGATTTGAACTAGGTTCCAATTTGCATACATTGGATCCCTGGGCCTCAAGGATTCAAGCCAACTATCATTTGAACATAGATAAATGAAAACATGACACCTCTTGTTCTTTATTTCCCTTGGTTAACAATATACAAGCATATAAAATTTCCAAGGCAAAAGTACATAAATGGTGTACAAACAAAAGAGCAGTAAGTTTGAAAGATGGAAGAAAATTCCTCTTTACTAATTCCATGGACCATTCAACAAGCATATCATCCACCTCATGGACATGATTTAATTAAAAAAAATAATGTGATATGCACTCAAAGAAAGAAGGTTGGTGATATTATTGTGCAAATTACCAGTCACATTTTGGGATTTAAGGGAGTACATTGGAAGCAAATCCAAGCTACAAAGTAGTGATAGATTTGCATGATTAGTGAAGAACATATAAAAAATGAAATGATTATCATTGATCTCCCAAATCAGCTAGAGATGAAGATCGAAAAAGTATTCAAATGCTAAGTTTTTCTCCACATAATATATAGATGAGAATATACTAGCTGAATTCAATAAAGCCCTGCAACAAGCACATGCCTCGATACATGCCCACCAAGGAACCCTCAAAACAAACTTGCAGCTCATTAAAAACACTCATTACAAATTCTACAAAATTGAGTTGCTTCATTGGGAATACTAAAATAATTTGATGTTGGTTCCCAACAATAATTGTTGTGAGCAGAAGTGTATGTCCCTATTTATAATGTTAATGTTGGATAGATATGTTTGTCCCTATCCAAAATTTTTGTAAGGCCATGAGTAGATGTGTTTGTCCCTATCCTAGGATGAAAGTACAATAAGTGTGGTGAGGCTAGTTCGACCACTGCTTATAATGAGTTGATGTGTATGTCCCTGCTCATACCTAATGATGAACTACTGAATGTGGGTTGGTTCACTATCCTCCTTTGGAGAATGATGCAATATGGTGGGTGTTAGGTGTAACACCCCAAAATTGGCACCTTACAATTCTAATCAATTTTGGTGCATTTTCTCATCATCAAAGTCCTATTGTACTAGGCAAATTCTCCTTCATAATTGTCTTTAATTGACTTAGTCTCAAATGCAAAAAACCTAAATTTGCATAAATCTTACACCATATTTAATTCCTAAATTTCCAAGATTTATTAGCTAAAAATCCCTATGATTAATTAATTTAATTCTAAAGTCCTAAGTGCTTTTAAATTAAATTAATTCCATCCCCTTTAGCTAATACACATCAAGGGAATTAAATAATTATTTAGTTATTTGAATGAATTATCCTCACTTGAATTCAATAATTCAATATGAAAAGCCACCCATGTGGCAATAATTCATTCATTTAATTAAATAATTCCTCCATATTTTGTCTCACCTTCCTCCATGGAGAAGAAGAGTCAGCCATTTCTTTCCAAGAAACTCTTCATCCTCTCTTCAGGCTCTTCTGTATTATGGACCTTCTTTCCTTCATTTGGAGAGCAATTTTAGAGTATCAAAACTATAGCAAATTCTTGTCTCAATTATTCCACATTTCCAAGATTTTAATGCATAATTAGTGTAATTTCATGTAGTTTAATGGTATTCTTCATTGCAATTTATTTTGTTTACTATATACTAGATGAATTATGTTATTTCTTTCAAGTTTCTTAGTCTAAAATCTGCATCTCCATTTCTAGATTATAATTGCATCTTTCATATAGAATAGCTTCAATTCAGTTTCAATGCTTTCAAATCCTCCATTTTAGCAATGGTCTATGGCTGTTGGCTCTTGTTCTAAGAGTAATTAAACACCCCATCTAAATAGGAGGCAACAGGTTAATTCAATCGATATTGTGGAATGAACAATTCATGTTCATCTTCGCAATTCAATGATTGAGCAATGACTATGTTGTGTTGTGCCTGATTTAGAGGTCAACATTCAGACACATACATTTTGGCGCCCACCGTGGGGTAGAAAATTGATTTGTGACCTCACTCTTGAAAATTTTTCTAACAAAATTCTGTACTCTACCGTACGGCCATACTTCTCTGTGTATGGATTCTCGCACGAGAATTCTGAGCATACCGCATGAAGTTTTGTACTTTCTCACATGAAGCCTTGTACTTCCTCGCGCGAGACTTGTGCCAATTTTTTTGTAATTTCACAGTTTCTGCAAATCACTGTTACTATTTTTTTAATTATTCTGACATGCTGTTGTTTTTATTTCTCTGATTTCTCTGACAGCATAACAGTGGGTTGCAGGTCACTTGATGAAGACATAAACTTGCTAACAGTTTTCTTGCAGGATGGTTGTCAAAGATCATTTTAAAAAAATGTTGTGCTTGTTTATTGCTTTCATCACATAGTATAAATAGGGCCTTGTTAAAATTTCTTGGGAATCTTGATAGAAAAATAGGGGAATAGGCTCTTCATTACATGGAAGTGATGCCCATGGATGAATCTGAGACCCAGACATTGCTAGCATGATGGAGACCTATTGAAGCAAGGAAAGTTAACAAACCTTTAGCACGTTCACTTGTTAGGGGATTGTGCTCTTCTCTCTTTGAGAGAATCAGAAACCCAAAAGCTTGTGAATAGGTTGGAGGAGATTTATCTCGGTGATGAATATGTCTTGCGTGTTTGGGTAAGGTGAAGAGGTAGAGAAGTATGCTATTCTCTCTTTGAGAGAATTAGAAAATCCAACCCTTGAATCTGAGCGAAGTTTTGTGTCACCTTTAGAGGGCCTGTCGGAAGTTGAACCTCTGAGAATGACCCAAGTGAGTACACACCTATCGCCGGTGATTCCATCTCACTATAATAAAGTCTACTTTGTCAATTCTAAAGACTCCAAAGCCATGGTAACTTCTTTCTCATGATTCTGACTATCATCTTGAGAAAGCCTTATTTGTTGTACTGAGCGGCGCTGCTCCCAACCCAACTTGCGGGGGTGTATGGCTTTCAAGTGTTGGTGTGGTTGCGAGGCCCCAGCCCTATATCAGGGACACTGAAGGTTATTGTGAATGGAATCCCACTAAAAAATTTCTTAGTTAGATGCCTACCTGGATCACCTCTGAAAGAAGACATAATCTGTGCGTAGGGAGGGGGAAGAATCTCTCCCCTAGATTATCAACATAGGTATGCACCTGGATGCTTTAGGTGGTATATGACACTGGCCCCTACTTTAAGGGTAACCTTCAAACATATATTACTAAGTCCTTGGAAACACCAAAAACATGGGTGCTCTCTCAGGGGTGACACTGCTGTGTGAGGTGCACGCACACGCATAAGTCAGCGAGGCACGAATTTTGTCTTCTCTACCATTTTTTTATAGGGATAACTAAGTGTTTGTTTCAAGTCTTAAACTGTCCAATCATGATTAAACAAAGACTCCCATGATTCTGCCAAGTTTCCTTGTCCTTGGTAGAACTCTTTGTTACTACTTCTTGCATCACTATTGCTTGATCAAAACTTTGTGCTTGTTAACGATTTCTTGTCACATTCAAACTAAGATTTTTGATCTGAACTATCATAAAACTGCCCTAAATCTAGAAATTTTATCAGAGAATAGTCTTGACTGTGTCTCAAAATCTAATTTTTTTCTCAAAAACTAAGTTGATCTATCGAAACCTGGAGTTTTCTCATGCGAGATTCCAAAAATTGAGCATTTCCTCACATGATATTTCATTTTATCACACGCAGTTAAGAGTTTCCTCACGTAAACCAGCACTTTCTCGCATGATTTTGTCCTTTGGTGTTCTAAAAAAGTGAGCTATTTCCCGTTGACTGATGAGTTTTCCACCTGATTTGATTTTTGTCTAAGATTTGATTGCCTGTTTCCCTATTGTCTGCAGTTTGAAACTGATTGTCTCAAGTTGTGAATTGACCAATTCTTTCTCAAACTCATTTTGTCTCTTTGTTCTCTATCCTACCTTTCTGTTCTTTTGTACCTTGCGATGTGATAGTCACATCTTGTCTGTTCTAGCCATACTCTCAACGATTCGTGCTGAGTGCATTTCACATCTTGGCTATTCTAGCCTTTATCTCCTTTTTTCTATTTCTAGAGATAGAGTTATGAGTTGGATCCTAAGTTTTCTCTCATTTCATCTTCATCTATGCCTGTTACGGCTAGAAGCAGCAACATATTTCCCATTTGTGGTTCCAGAATAGGTAGAGGTAAATCTCGTAATCAAGGAAGAGGTCATTCCAAACTTACTATTCAATTTGATAGTTAAGAGGGATCCTCACATTCCTCCTCATTGTTCAGTATAGATCCCAATCCAAATCAGAAACCAGTGTTCCAGCTATGCTATAATCCCTTGTTTCAAGATCAATAGAACCCATTTCTTTCAGATCAACAAAAAATTGGAAGGCCATCTACTTGGGTCAACCCTATTGACGATCCTCGCTACCTTATTGATCCTTTTGATCATACCAATCCTTTTGGTCCTATCGATCCTTGTGGACCTATTGATCTTTCCAAACCCATCGACCCCTTTGACCTGCCAAAAGTTACATTGGCCACAAACTCTCAGCTTGATACACACACTTACACTGAAGCTATGCACACAACACAATCCCACATCAACAACATGGGAAGTCCTTTTGATTACCTACAAGGTCAATACAGTGAGGTCCATGACCAATATCAGAATGATCAGGGTCAACAAGATGAGTAACATCACCATTGCCCTCATCCACCATGACCAGCGTCAAGATCAAAACCCAAGAATTTATGAGATCCTCGGTAATGATGATGAGCCAATAACTCAAAATGACATAGATACTGCAAAATATAACAAGGCTCTCATCAAGATGATAGAAAACCTCCTTGCAGAAGATAAAGAGAAATATTTTCTAGATTTGGAAAACCAAGGAGTTAGGCTACCCCCAAATTTTCAAGTGGAAACACTTGTGGATAAAGAAGAAGAGACTGAGACTACCAAATTGCAAAAGATGATTCAAGATATGCAAAACCAAATTAGCCAACTTGTAAAGGATAAGGACAAACCCGCACAATAATTCACGATGGAGAAAATCTGTCCTTTTCCTTTTGATATGAGTCTTCATATGCCACCTTTTCCTAAAGGTGTAGAACTCCCTAAGTATGATAAATATATGGGTACCACCAATCCTCAAGATCATCTGAGAGAATTTGGGGCCCTATCTATGGAGTTCATTCACGATCAAACTTATTTAATGCATCTCTTTCCTTGAAGTCTGGGTGGACCTGCCATGGAGTGGCTTTCTCGACTACCCACCGACATTAAGACTTTTGATGAGATTGCAAATCCATTTATCTAGCACTACTCTCACAAAATACATCATCCCATCAACATTAGGGACCTTTGCAATCTCAAGCAAAGACAAGGGGAGCCATTCTTGACATTTCTCTAGAGATGGAGACAACTTTGCACCAAGTATCCTTGTAAAATACCTGAATCTGAGAAACTTGACATATTCTTGGACAATCTCACTCCTAATTTTGGGTATCAGGTACAACTTCAAGGTCCCCTCAATTTTGATAGCATGATTAAGCAAGCTGTGAGGATAGAGGCATTTATGGTTAAGAAATGTGAATTGACTTTGTACAAAGACAACAAACAAGGCTCCTCCTCTTCCAACAAAGATAAAGGGAAGTTTGTCAACAAGAATATGGACATTGTGAATGATGGAGTGGTTGATAATGTGACCCCAGCTCCTTCAAAACTATTTTTCAATCTTACTTCTAGTATACAAGTGATCAAAACTGCTGAAAAGGCTGCAACAAACACTCAACCACCTTCTAGATTCTCTAGCAACAAACCTTGGGCCCCTCGACCCAAGCATGAATTTACTTCCTTGGGAGAACCGCTTGATGTAGTTTACAAGACTTTGGTGCAAAATCAAGTTCTCACTCCTTTGGAAAAGCGTCTATATGATCCACAACCGTGACCCCATTGGTGGAATGACAACGCATACTGTGACTATCACCAAAACAAGGGTCATAAGACTTCTACTTGTCTTCAGTTGCATCATAAGGTCCAAGAGCTGATTGATAATGGTGATATTGTTGTGGATAATCATAATAAGAATTTAGATCACAAGGCATTTAAAAATACATTTCCTCATCATGAGAAAGGTGAGTCTTCCAACACTAAGAACAATAATACCAAGGTTAACTACACACATACCACTAATGACAATGTCATCAATATGATCAAACCTGTCAAAGTTGAGTATTGTGATGTGATTAATATCAAGGGGAGGAAGGATGCTCCTAAGCCTAAGACCCCATTTTTCTTGAGAGTCCTTGGGTCTTGCTTGTCTGAATCTGAATCATCTCAGGATTGCACAAACATCGTTACCAGATCCCACACTAAGATCACTCTCAAGGGTCCTGACCCTCCTGCTACTACTTCCACACCGAAACAACCCATGGATAAAGATGCTATTGGTCTTGCTAACAAGACCATGAAAGTGGTCCCCACACCTCCTACTGCTAATTATAGACTTGTCGACCAGCTGCAAAGAACCAACACTCAAATAACCATCTTTGAGTTGTTGAAGATCTCGCCTACTCACATGCAGATTTTGGATAAAGCTCTCACAGAGGCTAACATCCACAAAGACATTAATCTTGATCAATTTCAATCTATGGTGGGTCACTTGACTTGACTACACTATCTATTTTTCTCAGAAGAAGATGACCATTCGATCAACCACCCGCATAACACTCCTTTGCATATAGAGGTCATGATTGGCAAAAAACTTGTCTGCCATGTCCTTATTGATAATGGTGCTGGACTCAACATCTGCTCTACTCACTTGCTCGCTTAGCTAGACTATGATGAAGATTGCATAGATTCCTACAAGAAAATTACTATCAAAGCCTATGATGAAGAAGAAAGAAAGTCTAAAGGTTTAGTTGTGCTACCCATTCGGGTTGGACCTATTGAAAGAGACGTCACTTGTCAAGTGCTGGATATTCCTCTTGCTTATAACATACTGTTGGGAAGATCGTGGATCCATGAAATGCAAGCAGTTACCTCTACGTATCATCAGTGCATCAAGTTTCCTTTCCATGGTGCTGAAGTGACAGTTCCTGCTAATATGGGCTCTTCTTGTAATATGCTCACACAGTCAGCTAATAGTTTTGTTCCTACTAATAGAGAATACACAGAATTCTGTTAGGCCAAGCTTAGAGACATGGAGAAGACTTTGAAAATCAAAGACATAGGCATGGGGTATCAAATAGAACCTTATCTATCATTAGCATCTCTACCTCTGTCTCCTCATTCTTATGGGAGACCTTCTAAGAACTATAAATCTTCTACTACCCCCCTTGAAATAGTTTATGATGGTGCCTTTGTATGGGCTTCAAAACCATTAGAAGATGAAGATGAGGAAAAATCTATTAGAGCTTGGATTTATAAAGGAAAGGACATATCTAAACAGACCACTTCAGCTCGTGAACTAGTTCCCAATAATGAAGGTCTTAAAATTATGAAACACTTTGGATACAAAGGGAGTGGTCCAATAGGGATGAATGGTAATGGGCTAGTTGAGCCTATTAAAGCTACAGGTCAAAGGATAAAAGATACAATTGGTTTAGGCTTCAAGAAGATCCTGTTCCATCTAGGGATTAACAAATTTGTATCTGAACCAGAACCAGACTTGAAGGTACAACTGCAGTAGACACCTTGGAGGATAGCTCTGATGATGATTCCTTTCCTTATCCTATTCCTCCAGATATGGTAGCATTCTTCGCTAAGCCAAATGATGTCATAATACATGCCAGTACCACCAAGGCTAGCAGTGACTCCAATGTTTCTATTCCATTCACTACTCTGACATACGAACAATGGAAAGTGTCAAAAGATCCTAGTTTCCAAGGTGAACGATACATACCATCACAGTCTCAAGAGCAGTTTGCGCAAGAATAGGCTGGTGTCACAAGAAATCCCAAATCATCATGGTGCAAACATTCTAGTCAGAGTTCGAACACAGATTCCCATGAATATGAGTTTGGCATTTTTATAGAAGGATCCTATGAAAAGCTTCTTGACATAGGTGATGGGTCTAGTGTAAGTTCTAATGAGTTTGATTCCATAAATGTTAACGTGTCTTCTACTATGGTCACTAGGAGTCAAATGGATTCGAATACACCTTTGGATGAGATTTCTCTAGGTCTCAGCTTACTAGTCAATGCTTTCGATGATTATACCATGAATGCACTTGAACCCGTCACTTCTCTCTCACTCCAACATCCCGAGCTAATAGATTGGAATTCCCCTTCCTCATCCAACAAAGTCCTCACATTCCAGAATGACTATGCTCTAGCCTGTTATCTCCATGCTATTGAACCTGTAATGTCCTCCACTAGTGAAGATAGTGTCAGCATGATCGAAAGTGACATCAAGTATCTTAGTCATAAAATCAAAAAGTAAAAGAATAGGCACTCTGACGGTGAAAACCACATTGTGGCAGTGTCAGAGCCAAAAAAAGTAAAAAGAATAGATGTATCCGAAGGTGAAAACCTCTCCGAGGTGCCTAAGGATGAGATACTTGATGTGCTACCGAGTCATTTCCAAGAATTCTCATCGGTGCTAATTGAGCCAACTCAGCCAGTAAATTTGGGAACAAAAGAACATCCTCACATTATTCATGTGGCTAAATCATTGTCCGCAGAAGAACTCAAAGAATTCATAGATTTATTCAAAGAGAAAAAGATAAAATTTGCATGGACATACTTTGACATGCCTGGTGTAGATCCTGATCTTATCATGCATCACCTGTCAATAGCTCCTCGAGTAAAACCAGTCAGGAAAAAACTCAGAAAAATGCATCCACATGTGGCTCTACTTGTCAAGGCAGAGTTGGAGAAACTTCTAAAAGATGGGTTCCTCAGAGAAATTGATTATGCAGAATGGATCTCCAACATAGTTTGAGTATCGAAGCATGACAAATCTATAAGAGTCTGCACAGACTTTAGGGACTTAAACAAGGCATGCCCAAAAGATGATTTCCCACTACCCAACATTGATATGATTATGGATATGATAGCAGGATACAAAATGTATTCCCTAATGGACGGCCTCTCTGGCTACAACCAAATCAAAATTTCACCAGAGTACCAAGAAAAGACTACTTTCACTTGTGCCTGGGGCACTTTTTTCTAGAATGTTATGCCTTTTGGTCTCAAGAATGCTGGAGCCACGTATCAGAGAGCAGTCACTACTATATTTCATGACATGATGCATAAAACAATGGAGGATTATGTTGATGACACCCTTGCTAAAATCATGGACAAGAAGGCACATCTTACTGATCTAGGCCCTATACTGGATTGTATGGAAAATTCCAGATTGTGTCTTGATCCTAAGAAATGTGCATTTGGAGTAACGTAGGGAAAATTGCTTGGTTATATCATCTCCACAAAAGGAATTGAGGTGGATCCTGAAAAGGTGCAAGCTATCATGGAAATTCCTCCACCTCACAATATCAGACAAATTAGAGGTCTTCAAGGTCAGCTTCATTCTATCCGATGCTTCATCTCACAGCTAGTTGACAAGTCACATCCATTTACTAAAACTCTACATAAAGGTGTAACCTATGAATGGAATAAAGAATGTGAACAATGTTTTCAACAAATCAAACAATATCTGGCCAATCCACCTATATTAATGCCTCATATTCATGGGAATCCATTAATATTATATATCTCAGCTACAGAAACATCTCTAGGTGCTCTATTGGCTCAAGAAGATCAAAAAAATAAAGAAAGAGAAATCTATTACATCAGCAGAACATTGGTCTCCTATGAAATGAATTATTCTGTTATTGAGAAAGCTTGTTTGGTAGTGGTGTTCACTTCCCAGAAGTTACGAAATTACATGCTTTCTCACACTACAAGGCTCATTGCAAAAATTGATCCATTAAAGTAATGACTCAATAAATTTGTCCTCATGGGTAGATTAGCTAAGTGGGTCATGATACTTAGTGAATTTGACATTGAGTATGTGGAAAGAAAAGCTATCAAAGGGAAAGCAATTGTAGATCAGTTAGTTGAGGAACCTATTGTAGACTATCAACCATTAAGGATTGAGTTCCCAGATAAGTCCATCATGCTTCTCACCCATCAGTCATGGACCATGTTCTTTGATGGATCATTCACCCAGCAAGGGTCAGGTGCTGGAATCTTGTTCATTACACCTCAGTGGTATTCATTACCAAAGGCTTACAAAATGATGTTTCCTTACACAAATAACACTACTGAGTATGAATCCTTGATTAATGGATTAAAAATTGCTATTGAATGGCGTGTTGATGAACTAAAGTATTTGGAGATTCACAGTTGGTTATCAATCAGGTGAATGCTATCTACCAAACAAAAGATAAAAAACTGGTGCCTTATAAAAAGATGGTTGATGATCTCAAGAAATACTTTGCACACATCAGTTTCCAAAAAATTCCAAGGGAAGATAATAAAGCAGCTGATGCCATGGCTACTCTGGCTTCCATGTTACAAATACAAGAAAATGACTTCAGACATGAATTCCTAGTGGAGACGTTATGCTACCCTGCCTATAATTCCCCTAAATCCCAGATGATCTGTTCAGTCATTGGACATGACTCATCCCTCTACCACCATATTTACTCCTACATTTGTGACCAAATCATTCTAGACATTTACAACCAAAATGAGAAATGTCACTTAATCCGTAGTGCTTCACAGTTTGTCATCATAGCTAATGACTTATATAGGCGAGGTCTAGATGGTACCCTCCTTAGGTGTTTAGAACCTGATGAGTCCAAGTGTGTGTTAGTAGAGGTGCATGAAGGCATCTGTAGGTCTCACTCAAATGGCCTGAAACTAGCTCGCAAACTTATTAGAGCTGGTTACTATTGGCCAGATATGGAGAAAGAAGCTACACAATTTGCTAAATCTTGCAAACAATGCGAGCTTCATGGAAATCTAATCCATGCTCCTGCCAAGGAGCTCATTCCTTTCATCAGATTTTGGCCATTTCAGTAGTGGGCCTCTGATTTGGTGGGCTAGATACATCCGTCTTCTTCAAGGGGACATAAATACATCATTACTTCTACAGAGTATTTCACCAAGTGGGTTGAGGTAGTGCCTCTCATCGTAGCTGATGGAAAGTCTATGGCCATGTTTATATTGAACTACATCATCTGCAGATATGGTGTACCCTCATCAATAATCATTGACAATGGGGGGCAATTCAAGAACAAGGATCTAAAATATTTATGCACTAAGTTTAGAATTATTTAACACTGATCTTCTATCTATTATCCCCAGGGTAATGGACAGGCAGAAGCTTCAAATAAGACTATTCTCAAGATCTTACACCGCACAGTACATAAATCTGGATGAGACTAGCATCTCTAGATTAATCCAGCTTTATGGGCTTATCATACCAGTATACAGACACCAATAGGGGCCATACCCTTCACTCTAGTATATGGTGCAGATGCAGTGCTTCCTATTGAGGTTGAGATTCCTACCTTGCGAGTCTCTCTGAAGGGCCTCATTACTGATGATGATATCATAATATCTCAGCTTCAAGAGCTTGAACTATTGGATGAACGTCAGAAAGTGATATTCGATCATCTCTGAGCATATCAGAAAAGAATATCTAAAATCTACAACAAGAAGGTCAGACCAAGATAATTCCAAATGGGTGATCTCGTCCTGAGAGAGAACCCCAAGAATCAACAACAGCGGGTCCAGAAAGGAAAATTTGAACCAAACTGGCTTGGTCCGTATGTTATCACTATAGTACTTGGGTCTGGTGCTTACTGGCTCTCTACCACAGAGGGGGAATAGCTCAAAGAACCTATCAACGCTCTTCATCTAAAGAAGTTCTATAGTTAAGATGTCTTCTGAATGCTCATGTACATACTCTATTATGGGAAAGTCCTAAAAATTACAAAATATATTGAAAAAATGATCATCTTAGTGAAAACCTGGAAAACAGGCGCTTTGATGTATCTATTATCCTAGTAAATAGGTGCCTTGATAATACCAAAAAAATCAAAAAATGAAAAAGTACAAAAAAATAAAAAAATGAAAAATACAAAAAAAATGAAAAAAAGAGAAAAATGTGCCATTGATGAAAACCTGGTAAATAGGTGTCATGGTAGCAAAAATAGAATTTTTGTCAACATGGTGAAAACCTGGTAATTAGGTACCTCTTGTTTCGCAATGCTCTATCTATCGCGGCATCCCTTGGCTTTCTTGCAATTTTCTCTCCTGCTTTCTTGATTTAGTTTGCTTTCCTGCTTTAGTTTGCTCACTCATGGTTTCGCTCTTAGTCATTTTCAAGATTTTTCTCGACTTTACATGGATTGAAACTGGTCACACTTGGGGGCATCTTCCTAGCCTAGGTGGCATTGTCCTATCTTTTGGAGTCTCTCTCCTCTTTGCATCAGTCACCAGTAGTCCTCACTGAGTCTACCTGCTGATGCCTAGATCTCACATCGATCTTTATGCTTGAGAATATTTCTCGCGTCAGTCACCAGTGATTCTCACTGCGTCTACCTACTGTCGCTATACTATTGAGATTTCTCACATCAACTCACTATCTGCATATTTGACATCAATCCACTTTGGGTCTTTTCAAGATCGCACCTGACTTGACATGACCCCAGCGTTCATTACTTGGGGGCATGTCTCCCCACTTTGATCAAACCTTTGGTTTACACTTGAGTTAGTAATCTTGTCATTTCTAAAGGACAACTCTCTACTAGCACAAACTAGTGTTTCTCAACACCCCAATCAAACAGTGTTCTTCAACACTATCTTTGGACACATCTATGTTTTTCAACACACATTGGATATCACAACGTAAACATCTTTTGATAGAAATCAAACACATCACACTCACAAGCACAATGGTTTTTTTCAACACCCCTAAAACACATGCACATTTGTAAACTTTGAAACATGCTAAGCTATGATTGAATCTTTCTTTGTATGCTGTCTGTTCTCATGAATTTCATTGATATTTTTATTGTCTACTGCTTGTTGGTGTAGTCCTAATGATTCGACAACGTCAAATAAACATGGTGTATGTGATAAGAGCTCCCGCACTAAGGTGGAAATGCCTCACATCCCTCGATCATGTTTATTTGTACGCCATGGTGAGTTTAAAACTATCTCCTTGATTGTTATTTCTCTGTTTGTTTACTCTTACTGTATCAAACTGGAAACAATGTTCAGGTCATCTCGGCTTTTGTGCCCTAGTGCTTATGTTTGTTTCCTACATTTTATCTGATGAAAGTCATATTCATATTCTTATGGCTGCATTGGCACCAATAAGGATTGTATCGACTCTGATGTTCCAAAATACTCGATGATGATAATTATGTGATGAGTCCAACAACCAAGCCCTAGGGTTACATTTAGCTTAGGCTTGCATTTGCATTTTAAGCTTTCATAGTGATAGTTTTGGTGCTCTCTTCATTGTCTTCTCATTCTTCAAAGGTTCTCACCTTTTGTCCTGGATTCCTCTTGACTGCACAAGCGTCTGGTCCTTTCTCTCGATCTTCATTCATATTCTTTTGGTTAGTACCTGTCATATATTGCAATATCCTACATGAGATGATTAGTACCATTGCATTCATTACAAAAGTACATTTCTATACATTCATTTGCATTTATATATCCATATACATATGCATCCATTATAAGCATAAATCAAATTATACATAGCATTTATCCATCTAACATCTATCATTGCATTATATTCATTCATACATCAATAAAACATGTGCATAAACATTTGCATATTCATCCATGGCATACATTTCTAATTCATACATCTAATCATATAGGAAACATATCACAAGAAATACAAGTTTAAAGCAATATATAAACAAGTACAATGATGCCAAAATCAAGCTCATATATATCAATTGGTCAAATGTACAAGGGTGATACTCGAGCATAGTATATCAAAATGGTGGTACAATATATATCAATATGTCTCATCTAGCCACTCCCACCTGGAGGAGGTGGAGGAGGTGGTATGGTCTGCTACTAAGGAGGTGCCCGTGGTAGTGCCTGTGGAGCAGCCCGTGCCCCAACATACTCTAAAAATCGCAGAACTTGGTCCACTACCTTGGGAGCTGCGATCATGTACTCAACATAATAATAGGCTGATTGAGCAGCCTCATATCTCACCTTTGCATGTTCTCTAGCCAATGCCTCCTGTAAACCTCAGATCTCTCAATCCCGCTCAGTCACTCGAGTCTCCTGGATGACCACCTATGTACAGTAATCATCTTGCTCCCTCTGTACCTACCTCACTCTCTCCCGACTCTTCTTGAGAGCCTCCTATAACTGTGCTACCTGTCCTCCTGCCGATGGATCGGCCGTAATAGTATCATCCATAACAGTATCATCCCCCTGCTTAGCTATGTCACCTATCCTCTGCTTAGTGGATCTATCTTGGGTACCACTACTCCCTGCACCTATGTTTGATCCCATACGTCTAGGAAGAAGGGGACTCAACCCAGTCCTTGGCCGTAGTACTCTTTGTTGAGGTGGTACCTGCTATGGTGGTGGCTTTTGTGCCTACTATGGTGGAGAATATGGAACCTGCTGCTATGGTGGCGGCTGTACCACCTACTATACCTGTGGGTCCATGCCAACAGGATCTATAAATCTCAGGAAAGGGTGAGCTAAAATATGATCCATGTATCTAGGTGTCATCCATGCATTCGTCACCCCTGCTAAATAATCCCACCTAGATGGTGGTACCCGTGCATCTATCATGCTCCTCCCTCGGTCTAGCTTCCGCTACCAACCCTTCTTCGTCTCATCGACGCATCGGGCATAGGTACAGTACTCCTGTGAGACATCCTGCGGTCTCCCAATCTGTTGTAGGACCCGTGTCAATAGGAAGTGCTCAATGATGCTAATAGTGCACCCGATCAAAGGATGCGAGTAGAACATATGCGATATCTCATGTCGTACATCATCCCAAACCTCTGTGGCTATCCATGGCTTCCATATAACTGCTGCCATATCATCTAGTTGCGCCTGCCACTGATCTATCTTACCCAGCACTGGCTGGTTCATAAGACCTGCATACCTATAAATATATGGCTCTAAGGGCTACCGAGTATCATGGAAAACTGACTGACATATAGGAAGGTGCTCCCAGGCCCAAATCTGTAAAACCACAACTCCTGCCGCCATGGTCCGTGCGCTCTGATACATGATCTCGTGCATCTCATGATATATTTGTGTGAGCATGCACTCGCCCCACCCAAATCTCACTACTGGGCTAGCTAGCATCCGCTGCAGCATGACTCACCAGCCCCACTCCAATCTGTGCTGACCCTGATCCGACACCAGGTGGCAACTTAGGAACATTGCCAAGACAAATGCTAATGTGTGATCTGCACTGTACCTAATCAACACATCCTCCCAAGAGATGGATAGACCCATCATCAGATCATCTTGGAAGATCACTCTCAATGCAAGGGTGCCTTCTCTCAGCTGGGTATCATACTCCATGCGAGCCCCATGGAATGGTACTCTCAGGATCCATTATATGTCTTCAGGGGCGACTGTCATCTCCCCCTATGGCAAATGGAAAGTGTTCATCTCCGAATGGAAATGCTCAACAAGTGCACCCAATAGACTGTGATTTACCTAAATCTTAGGTACATCACAAATATATGATAGTCCTAGCCCGTTGAGATGGGCACCATCAACATCCGTTAGTCTCTGCAAAAGCTCACCCATGACAGGATGATGAGACCAGAATGCAACATCAGGGAAGTCAACCTGCAAAGCAAGCGATGACATTTGATCAGTATCTCAACATGATGATTTTTTAAAGCAATGACAACAAATGTAGCTATGGATCTATCCTAAACACAGTTATGAGGCATTCTAACTGGCTGACTCCTCAACATTAAGGATGACAACTTTCTAGATCTGCAAGTAGTTCCCATGTGAGGAAACTCTTTTCCCATGTGAGATTTCTATTTCACACGAGATAGGATCTCTCTTCATGCGAGATTCCATCACTAGCAATGAAATATCATGCGACATTGACGTGCACCTTGTGCGAGCTCGTGGAGGGACCCCGTGCAAGGAAGCCCTAACCCGTGCAAGGAAACCAATTTCTCACGCGAGGCGCGACCTTGGTCGGTGCGAGGAAACTATTCCCTCACGTGAGTCTTGACGTGATCAAACTTAAAAGGTATAAAAACATGCTAAAAAGATCTACAAATTGATAAAAAATTGAAATGCAAGATGGTTTTTTGATTACTTACAGGTGTGTCATACTCCAGTGGTCGGTTGTGTCGTCGGGAGCGCTTGAATTGATGTGTACACATAGGAATGCTATCAATATCAGCTTGAGCTCTTGCCATCTCTAAATTCAAAAGTGAATAATGATTTGAAAATGACCCCTCTGGGCCTTATATAGCTTTTGACCTAATTTTCAAAAGTGCTCCGTTTTTCACAAAAATTGCACCCTTGGCTAAATTGACTATTCTGAATCTATTTTTGTGATCAAAATCAAAATCTGACACCCCTAAGTAGCTCAAAAATCACATTTTAAAATTTTGGGACCAACGCAATTAGACGCTTGTGTAGTCAACTTTCAGACATTGCTTTCTTGTTAGAATCATCTCTTGTCATCATTTTCTCAGCTTCTACAATCTTTTCATCAAAGTCAACTCTAGTCAATTCTAGTCAAACTTGGTCAACTATTGTCAAACCTAGTCAACAGGACCGATCACTCTAAATCGACTCTACCTTCTCTTGATCTATCTCTGAATTTCTTTGGATCTTTGATCTTGTTTCTATCTGCAATCTTTGGCTGTCAATCATCTTTCTATTGTGTCATCTTTCGATTTCGCTCCCGAGGGGGTAGGATGATTGCATTATTGAATCTTTTTGCTTCATTCTCGAATCAGTATGATCTGAATCAAAGTCCCCATTGCAAGGGGCATCTCATCACTTGGGGCATATTCAATGTTTCATACCTTATGGTCAAAATTCGATATTCCATGATTTTGAATCTCTAGGGGCATCTTGATGCCTCGCATCTTGACATCTTGTCATCTATCTTTCTAGGTATCTGAGCAATCTAACTCATATTCTCAAGGATCAAGCTTCATTCTGGAGATGATTCTTGAAATCTCATTAGGTAATGGGGAAATCTAACCCTAATTCCTGAAAGTCATGCTTCATTCTGAAGACGGCTCTCAAAATCTCTTTTAGACCATTATTTAGGCAACCTAACCCACATCTCGGAGGGCTAACCTTCGTATTGGGGAAATCTAACCCTGATTCTAGAGATAGTTCTAAATCTTCATTAGCTATCAATGGACATTGGGGTAATCTAACCGAATTCCAATCTTCTCCCAATGGGTATTTGGACCGTTGTCTTCGCAATCTAACTTGGACTTCAAAGAATCATGCTTCGTTCTAAAGATGGTTCTGCTTCTTGATCTGATTGGTGTCTTGGAAACCTAACCTAGACTCTTGAAATCTTCATCTGTCACATCAGACTATTCTTTGAATCAACGCGCTGCTCACACATCAATTCAAAGAGGGGCAAAATGTAACACCTTAAAATTGGCACCTTACAATTCTAATCAATTTTGGTGCATTTTCTCATCATCGAAGTCTTATTGTACTAGGCAAATTCTCCTTCATAATTGTCTTTAATTGACTTAGTCTCAAATGCAGAAAACCTAAATTTGCATAAATCTTACACCATATTTAATTCCTAAATTTTCAAGATTTATTAGCTAAAAATCCCTATGATTAATTAATTAAATTCTAAAGTCCTAAGTGCTTTTAAATTAAATTAATTCCACCCCCTTTAGCTAATACACATCAAGGGAATTAAATAATTATTTAGTTATTTGAATGAATTATCCTCACTTGAATTCAATAATTCAATATGAAAAGCCACCCATGTGGCAATAATTCATTCATTTGATTAAATAATTCCTCCATATTTTGTCTCACCTTGCTCCATGGAGATGAAGAGTCAGGCGTTTCTTTCCAAGAAACTCTTCATCCTCTCTTCAGGCTCTACTATATTATGGACCTTCTTTCCTTCATTTGGAGAGCAATTTTAGAGTATCAAAACTATAGCGAACTTTTGTCTCAATTCTTCCACATTTCCAAGCTTTTAATGCATAATTAGTGTAATTTCATGTAATTTAATGGCATTCTTCATTGAAATTTAGTTTGTTTACTATATAGTAGATTAATTATGTTATTTCTTTCAAGTTTCTTAGTCTAAAATATGCATCTCCATTTCTAGATTATAATTGCACCTTTCATATAGAATAGCTTCATTTCAGTTTTCAATGCTTTCAAATCCTCCATTTTAGCAATGGTCTATGGTTGTTGGCTCTCGTTCTGAGAGTAATTAAACACCCCATCTAAATAGGAGGCAACAGGTCGATTCAATCGATATTGTGGAATGAACAATTCATGTTCATCTTCACAATTCAATGATTGAGAAATGATTATGTTGTGTTGTGCCTGATTTAGAGGTCAACATTCAGACACATACATTAGGAATATTGTATCATAGGATGCATATGGTAATTATTGTTAGTGTCATTTTGGTTGGTGTTGATATTTTTTTGAAATAAAAGTTCTAACACCATAGAAGGAGGTGTTGGCTTATATTGAAGGAGGAACCATGCCATGTGATGAGAACTCACACATTTTTAGTTGCAAGAAAACATTTGACTGTCATTTGAGAAATTAAATAATTCTATAAAAATAAGTAGCTTCTCCAAACCATTCACTAAAGAAGAAGATTTATTTAAATGTGTAAGGTGTAGATTCACTCCAAATGCTGAGATATACTTCCACAATGATCAGTAACACATTCAGGAAATAAAAGTGCTATGGTTGCATGATTAAAATTATTCAACAACATACAATCTTCCCAAATAACAAATGCTAAAGAGGAATTTCTTGGCTGGAACATTTACAGGAATCAAATCTTGATGTCACTCCTCTATGTGTGGAAGAGTTGCCCAATTATAACATGGGAATTCAGAAAGGAGCACAGTAGATTTTTAAACATCAATTGGCAGGATTAGAAGAGTTACATTTTTGCATCTAAAGAGACAGTTGTATGAACAAAAGACTAGTTGAAAGCCCTCTAGGTCAACAAACTTGGATAGTTATGTAAATTATTTTACAGTTGCAACATGTATGCAAAAATGTGAAAGCCTCGACAAGGTGAGTGAATTGTTTAAGCCTCAAAAGAAATAAGTTGCATGTAATACCACATTTTCAGGCTTTGCACCAGTTGATTTTGTTGAAAAGACATTAGAAAATTTCAAGCAAATGCAAGAGACAAGTGTATGATCAAATTTCACTAAATCTACCAGCATCCTATCTGCCCATGTAAAATATAAAATTTGTAAGAATTATAACGATTCTTTATATTTGATCACAAATTAATTAGATGTGTTACTAGTAGAGATGACATTCAAATCTTCCCTGATGTATTTTGCACAAAACTGAAGATACAAACCAAAAATGAAGCCCAACTTTGATTCATGAGTGAAATCACCACCTGTCATTTCCCCATTTTTAGGTTCTCTAGCAATACAATTGTCATTGATATTCTGGATTTGTGTCAGCATGATCAAAGAGGTAATTTGATGTTATCAGTAAGCTTTAATGGTTTAGTGGAGTTGCACAACACAAATGTCATTTTTCGGTTTCCATCTCAGCCTATAGAGGACGAAATCCCTTTTGGGAAGATCAGTTTTGATGGTGAAATTTTCCTCCCTAGTTGGTGATTTGGCGGAGTCACTCAAAATTTGCATATGCACTTCAAAAACTACTCCTTGGTGCATGGATTTGAATCAAATTGTAGAAAATTATATTTTCATCTGACCTTATTTAAGGAGACATGGAAAAAAGAGTCTCATATGCTTGCATAAACTAAAGTATAAAGCTGGTTGACTTGACTTTGTGGCATGAGGTTTAATCGAAAGCTCAAGTTTGGTTTCTTTTTGCCAATGTGGCCTGGAAAGGAGGAATGTGGTCACTTCTTGCATTTCAAGAGTTGTTATGAGTTAGAAAGACAACCAAAGTCTTTTTGAAAGACTCATAGCATTTAGGACTCTTCAAAAAATTGACTTATCTTTTTAAAATATTTTGAGTTGGTTGAAAAAATAATAAGTGGGACATGAGGATGGAAATAGTTTCATTAAGACTCTCCAAATTAATTGACCAGCCTTTTGGAATCATTTAAAGGAAAATAGATAAGTAGCTTCATCCTTTGAAATTATACCGACCTAAGTTCATTTGGGATATGAGTGTACTTGTCATGATACCAATTTGGTCATAATGAATATAATAAAAACATCACACTCTCCCTTGATCGAAACTCACTTAATCAACTAGATTAGAGTCATAACAATTCATTAAACACCACAATCCTTCAATAGCCACATAATATAAAGAGGCATGTAAGTAAGGGGAAAAAAGGTAGCTATTTGATCAGTCAAAGGGTGTCATGCCCGACCTTGCTAATAGTCAATATGATCACCTTAGTTAAAGGAAATTTTATTTCAAAATACTTCACAATTTCCTAATCTAACTCAGGTACCAAGGAAATAAGTTTATTGAGGCATTGCTTTAACCCTTAAGGCACGCGTGAGGGTGAAAAGGTGGTGAATGAATGGGATAAGAGACAACAGTCACATAATCATGACAATTAGTAAATTGTGGCTCACATAATCACATAAATAAGCAATCAAAGGTTCACATAGTTGCAGCAATTAATAAACTAATGATTACTAAGGAGACAACAGTTAAGTGAAAGGTTGCGATTAACAAGAGGTTGTGTCCACTGTGGAAGGAAGAGCAGCCTCCAAGAGACAACCCTCCTTGGAGCGATCATGATATAATAAAGGAGACCACAATAGAAGATGGGGGGAGAATCAGAGGGATGGAAGAAGTAGAAATCAACATTCAATCAAAACAAGAGACAAACTAAGAATTAATACATTAAACAATAGTTTATATACTTACCAAATATTGTGGTATGAAGTATAATACATTACAATATGATTTAGCAGATTTATTATTTGCCTTACATTTCTTAGAAAGTAGGAACGTATGCAGATAATCTATTGCTCTAATGTATACATAATTAATAATGTAGGTGTATAATTATGATGATGATTCTTTTAAACCTTACAAACAATATACCATCCCTTTATGGAGTGGAGATGGTTCATACAAGTAATGTAAGTAGCATAAGGATCCATTTGAGTAGAGTAACCCCGAGTGGAGCTACTAGGGAAAATGACTGGTGTCAATCTGTGCTCTTGGACTTGATGGATACACTTGAGGCCCCATGGTACTTCGTAATGTGGATGTATTATAAGGGAAGACCTTAAGGGAATCCTACATGTACATTACGCTAATCATAATGATGATTAGAATTCTATTTTTAACATTGTGGAATTGTATTTTTATTCATCTTTCATAATGATTATTAACCTGGTTGCAAGCTTTAATTCAAGATATTAAGTTGACAATATACATTCTCAAATATTATATATACCTTAATTGGGGATTCTAGGGAAAACTAGAGTTAAGTCCCAATAGGGAACATTACAATTGGTATCAAAGTCTTGATCCTGCAAACCAACAGGATAAAGCTGAAACAATAAAATGCATTCTATTCAAAGAGACTTATGTATATTCATTTCTTATGTGTATGATTCATGATTTACATGTATTCATGTTTATGATTCATGCCTTACATGTGTTCATATGTGTAATGTCCCTTGTGGAATTCCTAGGAAATTTTGACCCATTATCAGATAGGCTATGTTGTCAACTTGTTTGCACAAAGGAATCAAGGATGAGTAGTGCGGTAAGGCTCTGATTGAATGATATAATTAAGAGAATCATATAGGAATGGAGAATCATCTAATTTATATAATTCTAAATAAATTTAATTAGATTAACAATAATATTTCTTAGATGAGTGTATCAATGATCTCCCTAATTCAAAGATGAGTACGAACTGATATATGATATTTGCTGAAAAGTATATACAGATAACTAAATTGTGGTATGAATTCCTTCCTTATTATTTCAAGTGCTATGAATGTTCACAATATCCATAGCATTGAGTCTTCTGATGTGTAAGTTTATTTGCACCAAGGTCAGATGTTATGAATATGCTTTTGATTCTTGCAATAGTCTGATTGTCCTTTCTGAATAATGATCTTATGATTATACCTCTGGAACTGCTATAGATCTGATTGTATGGAAGGAATGTGATCATGAACCTTACAGTGGTCTATAATCTTTGCCTGAGTTAACTGTGTAATCTTGTGTATGAGTAACAATAGATTGATTTCTATATGTAAGGTTATAATGAGCTAAGAGATCTTTAGGACAAGCCTGAGAGGGATAAGAAAATGTGGGTGATGTAGAGGTTTGATCAATTACCACTTGAAACCCCTCAAATGTGTCCTTGCTTCAATCAAGTAACTACTCCCTTTGATATATGGATTACCTCCAATAAAATTTCACACCTTAGTATAACTCTCTCAACATTCTGATACATTATCATAACCAACCCCACAACTCAACTCCATACTTACATCCAACCAATGCATCCAAAAGATTTGATATACCCCTTTAGACTAGGCATTCCCAAACTGCCTTGACTACTCCAATGCCCACAAAACTAATTCCTAGACTCAAATAAAGTTTGGACCCGTTGTATAACCTCCAGTGAGACCACAAGAGCCTATCCAATCTTCAAATTTGGTCTATCAATCACTTAGAGCACAATTCCACTTTTGCACTAGTATCCTTCTAGGCCTCCAAACTGCTTTTGTGAGAACAACACCAACCTATCCCAAAGAAAATCCAAGCATTATTGGATTTCTCAGGCATATCCCATGAGACAACAACTCTCCCACAAGGGAAAGGTCTGGATCTTCCTCTAAGTCTACTGATTTTAGGGATCTCAAAGGCCTAATTATGGGCACTTAATGAAGGAAAACCTAAAAAAACAATATATTTCTTAGAGGAAGCATTAGGAAACTCTTAATTATTCTACAAATAGCCTAAATCCCAAGTCTTAGCGTTTAAAACCATTCCAATTGCGAGTTATGGGGTCTACAATCAAAACAGTGCCAGTCACATTTTGAATCTTCTTCAACACAAACTCCTTTCAACTCCATTCATATATTGTGAGACCATATGAATCTTAAAATAAATCCTCCAACCTCCCTCCTCACCGATTTGTAGAGGTTTTCAATGGTTCATTGGGGAGAAATAGAGGATTGAACGTAAAAACCCCTAGTTAGGGCACAAACACGACCTTCAGAGGTCTGCAATACATTTTCTTCCTCCACACTCAATCTAAGAAGCTTTAACTGGTTTCAAATGAAAGATATAAAGATTTAGAAACTTTCCATGGAGTTAGATTTTGAATTTCAATCTATACGGGGTCGGGCCAAGCAAAACAACTGTCATTTTTTTAGAAAAATGCAGAATTTTTATTGAATTTTGATGATTTTCTTCCAATTCCTTCAAAAACCTCTCAATGCAAGTTTGTTGATCCATTTTGTAAAAAAAAAACTATTCCAACTGATTTTGGGGGGTTGTGAACATTGAACATTGAATTTTCAAAAATTGTCCTCAACAACATTGAGGATTAACAACATTATTTTTGACAATTTTTGCCTTAAGTAGCAAAATGACTCCCTAAGCCTTCTAGGGACCTAAAAAAGGTGTAATTTTTTCAAATGCACTAAATATACATTAAAAAACCTATATTTGTGTGTGTGATTTTGGTACCTGTTAAGAGACACAACACTTCAATAAATCATTACATTAGTGAAAACAAAGGGGTTAGCCAACATAACAATCACTAAAATTGATCTATTGCTTCCTATCTAGGAGTATGAAAAATGACATAATAGCCCTCAGATTATGCATATTCTAGTGAAAAATACAACCTAAGAATAGAAGATTCAAATGGAAACTAATCTAAATGATTCAAAAACATGCATGCTAGCTCTAGAAATGGAGTTTACAACAATATAGCTAAGATTTAAGCTAGAAAGCACTATGAAAGTCCTAAACATGAGTAATATAAGATTGCTTCTTCAATCCTAAAAATATGGGCAGCATAAGGATGCTTTCAACTTCTCAAAATTAGGAGCATTATAAAAATACATTAAAAGACTTCAAATTCAGGTACATTTGAGCTCAAAATCCATCCTATTTATAGGAGAAATGGAGGAAGAGGAGAAGACTCTAGAAGGGCTGCCATTAATGAGGGTGTAAGACTCATTAATGAGGTATGGGTGGAAGGAATATGTAAGAGACATTATTGCTTCATTTATGAAAGAATTAATGAGGTATGGGTGAGGTTTTAAGAAGCATGGGTGAGGGTTTAGAGTCAAGCCTAAGAATGTGGACTTGAGGGAAGGAATCTTGAGATTCCTTGACTCTCTCAAGTGGGTAGAGTTGTTAATCATTCCTTAATGGAATGCGACAACATTAAGGGTAGCTTAGGATTAGGATAAGGTATTAGGGGATGTGATTAAGAATATAGAGATGGGAGGAGAGAGAATGAGTGGAGGGGGGATTAGCTAATTAGGGTTAATTAACTAATTAAGAAGAATTAGTATGTGAGAATGGGTTGGGATGAGTTTGAACTCATGGTTGGATATTTGAGATTGGTTAGGTTTGAAGGAATATTAATAAAATGAATTTTTGTAATAAAATATTCATTTTAATAATAGGGATTTAATTAATCATTTAAGCATTTTGATTTTTTTGTAACAATTAATTAGGACTATAGCCAAATTGAATCAATTTAGGCTAGGGGATTGATTTAGCAAGTGATAGGTAAAAATAGGATTTCATTAATTTCCTTTAAATTAATTACCTTAGCGAGGTATGATTTGAATTGATTGAATTGAATTGATTGGAAATGGCTAAAGTGATTAATGTAAATTAGTGATTAAATCACTTAGGAGCTTAAATCTGATTCGAAGGAATTATGCCAAGCAGTAACAGGGTCGTTTGGACATAATTGGGGGTATGATCACACTTAGGGAAAATAGGGTCTATGGTCAGAGCAAACCAAATTTAGGTGGTTACATTTGCCCCTCTTTGAATTGATGTCGGAGCAGCGCATTGATTGAAAGAATGTTTTTGATTTTTGACTTTAAAAAGATTGAGAATCCCGTTCTTGGTTGTTGAACAAAATGATGATGAGATCATTCTCGCACTTGATCAAACTAAACTGATAGAATTAATTTTGAACTTGGTTGTCCTCCAAAGATCAATAAAATATTTTAAAGATACCAATTCTGAACTTGGTTGTCGTCCAAAGATTGATAATACTGATTTTGAACTTGGTTGTCGTCCAAAAGTCAGTAAGAAGCTGCCAGGAGCTTAATAAGAATCTTTTAAAATGAGGAAACACAAGATATCCTACTTATGAAAACCAAAGTTTTCTATCCAAAAGTTCCAACTTAGTCAAGGAAACTTTTATGCCCCTAGTTTGTTTGATAACAAAGTTGTTTTAATGCTGTTTCGAGCGAGCAAAAATTTAATTGATAATAGTGTGATCATGCCCCCTTGGGAACAAAATCAAAGGAAAAGAAGTAAAATCCCTCAGTTGAAAGAATGTATCACTTGCAGTGATTGGGGCAAGAAGGAATTAGAAGAAGTGAAGAAAGCGGGGGTGTGTTTAAGAGTAAACACACGAATACCAAGTTAATCACATTTAAAAGGTGAGTTCAATTTTGTTCCTGATAGATCAAAGATTGCGAGAAGCATGGGTATTAGTAATGAACTTGGATTTTAGATGAATTAAAAATAGAAAGGAGTTTGAGCTCAAATCCTTATGTTTGTTTGTTCAAAAATGCATCATGCAAACTCTAAATGTAGCTATATGCAGACTCTTAGGACTTTGTCACTGATTTGTAGATATTGGAATATTTTATCATCATTGGGTGCTTTTGGAATGGATACCATCAGATAGTACAAAAATCACTAATACCCACTGATATTATGAAAGTATGAATACTATGTTTTATTGAAATGTCAAAAATAGACTTAGGCATCAAGGCATAGAAGCCAGGATAACAAAATAGTCACCTTTCCTTTTAATATACCAGATTCTGATTAAGGAAAGATATTGGACCCACAATGACCTTGGAAATTCATATCCTTGGGTACATTATGATTTGTATACCTTAGTAAGGATCTAGATCAGAAAATAGACAAGGAAATTATTTCAACCTCATCGTAGTTTACACATAATGAAGATCGAGATATATGCGGCTATCCACCCATAGTGGCAGCTCTTACCATAAACATCCAAGTTAGGTGAAATTTATAGGATCATTTGGAACAATCAGCATACACAGAAAACTAAGAAAACATTATGCCCCCTATCTTTGTGACTCTTTGTCTTTGCGCAGATGTCATTGAGTAACTAAGAAGACATAATAAATCATCAATTGTGAATCAAGCTAATAAAATTTATAATTACTTAGATGCCCCTAGTTAAAAACATCATCAGGACATAGAAGAATCATAATCAAACCAATATCAAGCTGTGTGTTTAAGTAGTACTTGTTTATTCATCTGTCAAACACAGTAAAGATTCATGAATTAGAAAATTGGAATACAAGAAATATGGTGTTCCATGTGTGTTTATCGAGAGGATAATCCGGTCATGTGTGTGATCCAATAGAGCTTGGTAGGAACTCCGATAATGTAAATGTCGTGTCTGGATATGTGATGTCTGAAAAGAAACCCTTGTTTTGGAAAGTGACATTGTTTTGCATGTGTCAAGAAACAACATGTTCGTGAGGCAAACCATCCTAGAGCAACTATGATGCCAGAAAAGATGCCCCCAATGCAGAATGACTTATTTCCTAAGACGTAAAGATAGACAAATCCCAAGCGAGGATAAGATAGCCATTTAGGAAATGAAGTCAACATTTAGCACAGGTACAATTGTAAATGCCTAGTATCAGTAGTGCATTGATAGATGGAGTGTAGAGCACAAGTGACACCTAATTTCCAGGTTTTCACCACTAGGCAAGATCTTTTCTTTCTTTTTGCTACCAAGATGCCTGTTTTACCAGGTGCTCATCAAGACACTTTTCTCTTTTTCAATTTTTTTGCTATTTTTGCTATTTTTGAATGTTTTTGTAGTATCAAGGTGCCTGTTTACCAGGTTTTTAGCAAGGATACCCTTTCTGTAGGACCTTTTCCATTGTTTTTGAATTTCTTTAGGATCAATTTTCTGAATGTTTTTGGTATTTTGTAAATTTTTTTTGCTGTACAGGCTCTGCTAGCCAAACATCAAGTGTAGAACTGCTTTAAATGTAGAGTATTGATAGGATCTGGAAGAACATCTCCCTCAGGTGTAGCCAATTGATAAGATCCAGTCCCAAAAGTGGTAGTGATAACATAAGGTCCCAGCTAGTTAGGTTCAAATTTTCCTTTCTGCTCCCTGTTAGGCTAGTTCTTAGGATTCTCCTTGAGGATGAGATCTCCTACTTCAAATTTGTGTGGTTTGACCTTCTTGTTGTAACCTTTGGACATACATGCTTGATACACTTTGAGGTGATCAAATGCATGTTGTCTGCACTCATCTAGTAGGTCCAGAGAACTCACCCTATCTATGCGATACTTCTCATCAGTAACAAGGCCTTGTAAAGATATTCTCAAAGCTGGGATTTCAACCTCAATAGGAAGTACTGCTTAAGTGCCATAGACTAGAGAAAATGGTGAGGCTCCAATTGGTGTTCTTATGCTTGTTCTGTAGGCCCATAGTGCCGTATTTAGTTGTAGATGCTAGTCTCCGCCAGACTTGCTTATAGTTCTGTGTAAAATTTTGAGAATATTCTTGTTTGATGCCTCAGCCTGTCTATTACCTTGAGGATAATAGAATGAGGAGCAATGTTGAGTAATATGGAACCGTTTACAAAGGTCATCAATGTCTTGACTTTTAAATTGGCCCCCATTGTCTATTACAATTGAAGAGGGTATTCCGTATCTAAAAATAATGTAGTTCAGAATGAACATAGCCACCTATTTTCCAGTGGCTTTAATTAGCAGCACAACCTTGACCCACTTTGTGAAATACTCAGTGGCTGTAATGATGAATTTATGTCCATTTGAGGAGTTGGGATATATTTGTCCAACCAAGTCAAAGGCCCATTGCTAAAATGGCCAATGTGTTATGAAAGGTATAAGTTCTCTGGAAGGAGCATGGATAAGATTTCCATGTGTCTGGCACTTAAGACATGATTTTGAAAACTGAATAGCATCTCTCTCCATCATAGGCCAGTAATAGCCTACTCTGAGTAGTTTCTTGGCTAATGAAAAGCTATTCAAGTGTGATCCACATACACCTTCATGGACTTCTTTTAATGCTATATTAGAATCTTTGAGTTCTAAACATCAAAGAAGTGTACCTCCAAGACCACATCAATATAGGTTGTTAGTTATGAGGATGTAATGCGATGCTGTCCTAATCATGGATCTTTTCTCATTTCAAGATAGATTGGAGGGAATGGTTTGGTTAGAAAGGTAAGCAATGATATTTCCATACCGAGATTGGTCTGGGGTATTGAAGGTACATATTACCTTGTATTCAGGGGTGTCAAAGGTAGGATAGGATAGTTCTTCCACCGAGAAGTCATAGTAGAATTGATGTTCTTCCAGTTGTAACATGGACACAAATGTAGCCATAGCGTCAGTAACTTTGTTCTCTAATCTTGGTATCTACTGGAAGGTGATGAAGACAAAGTATTTCTTCAGGTCATCAACTAGTTGCTTGTAGGCCATCAATTTCTCATCTTTTGTTTGATACTCCCCATTGACTTGATTGATAATTAGTCAGGAGTCACCATACATGTGTAACTCTATGATATTCCATTCCATAGCTAGCTTGAGGCCATTGACCAATGATTCATATTCTGAGATATTGTTGGTGCATGGAAACATCAATTTGTAAGATTTGGGAATCTTGTATCCTTGAGGAGTTATAAATAGGACCCCTGCTCTAGATCCTTGTTGAGTGAATGAACCATCAAAGTATATCTTCCATGGATATTCAGTGAGATGCATGATTGTTTCATCAGGGAATTCAATTAGTAAAGGTTCATCATCCTGGAGTAGTGAATCAGCCAATTGATCTACAAGGACCTATCCTTTGATAGCTCTCCATTCTACATATTCAATGTCAAACTCACTTAGAATCAGGACCCATTTTGCCAAACGTCCTGTTAATGCTATTCTACTCAAAAGATACTTTAGAGGATTAATCTTAGCAATGAGCTTCACTATATGAGAGAGCATGTAATGCCTTAATTTTTGTGATGCAAAGATGACTGCTAAGCATGCTTTTTCAATAATACTATAATTGAGCTCATAAGTGACTAGTGTTCTACTAATGTAGTAGATAGTTCTTTCTTTCCTTGTTTCAACTTCTTGTGCCAGTAATACTCCTAGGGATGTAGCTGTAGCTGAAATGTATAGGAGTAAGGGTTTTCCATGAATAGGTGCCATAAGAATAGGTGGAGCAGCCAGGTATCCTTTCAATTCTCTAAAGTTTGCTTCACAGTGTTCATCCCATTTGAAGGTAACCCCTTTATGTAGTAATTTAGTAAAGGGTTGGGCCCTATATACAAGTTGGGACATGAATCTCCTAATGGAATGGAGTCTCCCTTGTAGCATCCTCATTTGAATGATGTTACGTGGAGGAGCCATCTCTAGAATAGCCTTTACCTTTGCAGGATCTACCTCAATTCCCTTTGCTGATACTATGAATCCTAGGAGCTTTCCTGATTGGACCCCAAAGGCACATTTCTTTGGGTTGAGCCTAAGTTGGAAATTTTCCATCTGATCTAATATCTTTCTTAGGTCAGCAATGTGAGTACCTCTTTCTTTGGATTTAGCCAATGTGTCATCTACATAGTCTTTCATGTTCTTGTGCATCATGTCATGGCTCTTTGATATGTTGCACTGACATTCTTTAACCCGAAAGGCATGACATTCCAGCAAAAGGTTCCCCATGCACATTTGAATGCGGTTTTCTCTTGATCCTCAGGGGCAATTTTGATTTGATTATAGCCTAAGAATCCATCCATTAATGAATACATCTGGTAGCTTGCTGTAAGGTCTATGATCATGTCAATGTTTGGTAGAGGGAATTCATCTTTCGGACATGCTTTATTCAAGTCTCTGAAGTCCGTATAGATCCTGATAGATTTATCAAATTTAGACATGGGGACCACATTGGAGATCCAACCTATATAGGAAATGATTCGAATAAATCCATCTTTTAACAACTTTTCTAGCTCTGCTTTTACCAATAATGCAACATGAGGATGCATTTTTCTAAGTTTTTGTTTTACGGGCTTGATCCCGAGAGCTATAGACAAGTGGTGCATGATGAGATTAGGATCTAGCCCTTGAATATCCATATAAGACCATGCAAAGTTAATCTTCTTCTCTTTCAGGAACTCTATGAACTATACCTTCTCTTCTTCTGATAAAGATTGTGCAAGGTGAACTATTTGAGGATTTTCAACAATGCCCAAATTTACTGGCTATGTTGGTTCAATTAGTACTGAAGATCTTTCCTGAAAGTGTTCAGGGAGGATATCAAGAGTCTCATCCTTTGGCACCTCAGAGAGGTTTTCACCATTGGATACATCTTTTTTATTCACTATTTTGGGATCTGATACTGCCACAAAGTGGTTTTCACCATCAGTTCACTTTTTCTTTTTATTTTTCAGTTTGTGATTAGAAACTAAAGCTAGGGTGTGGTCATTAGAAAAGTCAAGGATAGGAGTAGGACCTATTTCAGCCCAATCAATTAGGTCTGGAAGTACCAATGTTAGGGAGTCAGATTCTGGGAAGGACAACATCATGTTAGCATCAAGACCATTAACTGACATGAAATGATCAGTTAAGTTAATTTATTCAATATTTAGATCAATAAGAGTGAGATCATCATTAAAAGGGTCATTGTTAGTCATATGCAGACCAAAATCTAGTGAATATTTAGTAGAAGTTTCATCATCATCTCTCCGTAAAAGGAGGCTTCTTGCTTGTAGCCTATGAAATTCTTCTAGACTTATGTATTCACCAGTGTCTCCATCAATGATCGGGGGAATGAACTCTTCTTCTACTTCAGGAGGACCAGTATCATTGAGAGGGGTGTCAGATCATTTACTAGGAGATGAAGGAGCCACAAACATGTGAATTGTATCTATTCCAATATCTTCAGAGGCGATAGATAGTCGATCCCATTCATAGTCATGAGAGTCTGTTACATCATCATCAGATCTATTTAAGTATTCAAAAATGGTTATTTAATGTACTCAGTTAGCTACTTGTAGATCAAAGTGGGGTAGATCAAGGACATGTGAAATTGTGACTAATTGCCCCCAGTTAGGATGTAAATTCTATGGCTGAGGTGTCTCTTGAGTAATTGTTGCTATGGTGTCTCCTACCTCTTGAATGGGAGGTTGTGCTAGGAAAGGGGTGTGAATATCTTATGGTACCTCAAAGCAGGGTACGTAGTGCTCTTCTTGGTAGTTGGGGTCCTGTGCACCAACATGTAACAATCTCTCATAGGACCACTACTCTAGTTCATCTATTTCATCACTCTCTTTATCTGAGTGTGGACTCTCTTTTGAAGTAGGTTTATCAGTTTTAGTATTAAAACCCAGTCCTGTCTTATCTCTGGTATTCGAGAAATCCATGGGTATAGGTTCAATAAGCCCTCGTCTTGTGTCATTTAGAGGTCCCTTTCCTTTTTAGCCCATTTGTGTGAGGAAATAATATCCCTTTCCATACTGTTCTAGGGATATCTTTACATGTTTGACCTTAGATTCCACCGATTCCAAGACTGCCTATTCTTTTGTGTTATTTGAAGAAGATGTGGATGCCTTTATCATGCCAGTTGCTTTGTGTACTTCTAGCTCTTTGGATGCTGCAGGTGTGAATGTTGAGGAAGGTTTTCCATAGGATCTTGGTGACATTGGAAGTTCTATCAGTGAGGGAGTTAGGTCCAGCTTGTACTCTCCCATACCTGTTTCTTCAAGTTTCAAGGTTTTTCTAAAACTCTTCATAACCATGTCCTTGGTAGTTTCATGAGAAACTTCATCCATAACTTGTTTGTTGTGTGGGATCATGCTACCATCTTTGATATTGTTGCAAGTGTAGTTAGCATCTACAGGAATTGTCACTTCCACCCCATAATGTGGGAATTTTATGCATTGATGGTAAGTGGACGGTAAAGCTTGCATCTCATGAATCCATGGTCTCCCTAGTAGGATATTATAGGCCAAAGGTAGATCTAGAACTTGACATATGATGTTCCTCTCAATCAGTCTGACTTTGATAGGTAGAACAATAAGACCTTTGGAGGACCTTACTTCCTCATCATAAGCTTTGATGGTTATCTTGCTTCTAGAGTCAATTGTTTGTTCTGAGAGACTCAGTCTCTTGATTAGATCCAGTGTACAGATATTCAATCCTATGCCTCCATCTATCAACACGCGTCTAACATGGGATTTATGAATAAGGACTTTGATATGGAGGGGTTGATTGTGTGGATGGGTCAATGCCTTGTCATCCTCTTCAGAAAAGGAGAGGTAGTGTGGTGCTGAGATGTGATTGACCATCGCTTGAAACTTGTCTATATCAATATCCTTTGGAACATTAGCAGCGTGTAGAGCTTGTTCTAGGATTTCCCTATGTACCGTGGATATTTGAGCAATTCAAAAATGGAAATTTTGGCAGACGTTTGTTGCAACTGGTCTACCAAGTCATATTTTGCTCTAGGAATAGTGACCATGTGTTTTGCTGCTGGTTTAGGAATAGTTATAGTAGGAACCTTGGATGTTGATGTTGGTTTTGGAGGTCCTTTGATTGTAACCTGTGCTTGGATCTGTGTTACAAAAGTTGAGTAGAATGGGACACCTTTGATTGTGACCACATTGATGGATTCGGTTTTAGTGTCAAGCATATTAATCACATTGTCATTTCTAGAATAGGTGTAGTTTACCTCATTACTCTTCCCTTTAGATGTTTCTCCTTGATCGTAATTAGGAAAGGGTTTTTTGAATGCTGTATGATCCTCATTGGTAGTGTGTCCATCTACTTTGATCTTACCTCCTTCGATGAGGTCTTGGATGACATGTTTAAGCTTGAGATAATTATTAGTCTTGTGTCCTTTGTTTTTGTGGAAGACACATTAGGAGTTATCATCCCATCACCTGGGTTTGACCATTGGTTCCCATGGTTTGGAATCTGGGATTGTGAGGACTTTGTTATCCAATAGTGTTTTCAAAACAGTCTCAAGAGGCTCTCCCAAAGGAGTGAATTTTCTATGAGGTTTGGAAGTCCATGATTGTCCTTTTTTATTATCATTGTTTTCTTTGGGGATGGGAGGTGTTACCTTAGCATCCTTGCTTTCTTGCATGCCATTAGTTAGATTAAATATCTTGGGTTTAGGATTAATGTGAGAGGCGTCATCCACTCCATCATTAACAACATTCTTATTTTTCTTCCACCATTTAGGCTTGGAGTTGGAGTTGTTGGTCTTGTTTTCATTTTGAAGGGTGATCTCCCCTCTTTTGACCATGACTTCCTCAATACGGAGGGAATTTTTAATCATTCGGTCAAATGTTGGAGAGTCTTTCATTTGTAAAGCATAGTTCAATTCAGGCACTAGATTATTAACAAATATCTCCATCTTCTCTGATTCGGGAATGGCCCTTGAATATTGTGCAAAAATCTTCCTCCATCTTTGTAGGAAGTGTGTAAATGACTCACCAGTTTTCTATTTGGTATTGCATAGGTCCATCATAGTCACATCATGTTGGATGTTGTTAACCTTAGGGTTAAATTTTGAGAACCAATCCATGGCATTACCTCCTAGACTTTCTGGAAATAGGCGCATGAGGTATGTGGGTTTGTGCATGTATTCTATGCTCAGAGCACAGAATCCCCTTACATGGTCATGTGGATCAGTTTCTCCTGTATATTTGTCATACTTTGGCCTTGCCATGTTGGGGGGAAACAGGATCATAGTGATACTCTTGTCAAAAGGAAATGGACAAATGGTGTCCAAAGAGTATTATGTTTTGGGTTTCTCCTTCTCTTGTTTGAGGTTTGTGAGCTCTGTTTGCATCAGATTGAGTTGTTTGGTGAGAATAGATATAGGATTTGGTACCTCCTTTTCTTTGATTTTCTCCACATCATAATCCTTGGGTAATTTAACACCTATAGACGCTAGATGAAGGAAGTATTTTTCTTTATCGTCATCAATTATCTGTTCCAAAATCTTGTGGAATTGTTTACTTTGTTTGAGTTTTTTGTATTCGTCTTTGGGGATCTCCCCTTCACTATCTGATCTGAATGGGCCATGTTCAAATTTGGGTCCTTCCTCCTCATC
The DNA here is from genome assembly GCA_018584345.1 of Thuja plicata. Lineage (NCBI taxonomy): Eukaryota > Viridiplantae > Streptophyta > Pinopsida > Cupressales > Cupressaceae > Thuja > Thuja plicata. The sequence continues at coordinate 1,188,902 of MU227808.1, read as the reverse complement.
TGTGTCTTTGGGCTTTTGGTGTTTTCCATCATTATAATCCTAAAAAGCCTCACTCCATCTGCGAGTGTCACTATCCATTTGAGGGGAATCTAGATCAAGAAGGGAACTATGAGATGTTTCTCTTGGAAAGTGTGTTGATTTAGGAGGTACTTCTAATCCTTTAGAGGTATACTTGTTGTGTCTTGTGTTAACCATGTGGGTATGTCTCAACTTTCATCAACATTTCTGAATAGTGTCAGGTAGAGTCTTAAATCGTTCAAGTGAGTGTGTCTAGATAGAAGTAACTGTTTGTTGTTGGTGGATGTAAATGATTCCAATGTCAGAGGGTTAGAATGCCCTGATAGTGAGCTGGGAACCAAGTTGTTGTAAAAAGCGGGTAGACCACATGTATTGAGACAAATTACAAGAGTCTGACGGGACATGCAAGGTAGATGTTTGAAAAAGTTTTTGATATAGCCACAGTGAGACCAAAAGAAGCAATAAGGATAGACTAAAGAGTCAAAAGGGAATCCAAAATAAACTATCTTCGTCTGAGAGGTAATGATGCAAGTTCCCATTGTTCAAATGTTAGTTCTATTTTGAAGGTGTGTGAAGTTTGAAGATCATGTTTTGAGATTTTGCCAAGGAGTGAAAAACACATGTAGACAAAGGTTTGAATTTTGTCGCTTGTTTGCAGGTGTTATATTTTTAGTGATTTTGCAAGCACGTCAAAAAAATTTGCATTGTTAGGAGGGTGAAACAAACACTCATATTTTTCCTATTCTCTAGGTGGAGGATGAAAATCTTTGCTCGTTGACTTAGGTACACACTCAAATGCTAATCAAAATATAGCCATCACCAAGCACACAATGGATCCAATCATGATGCTGTATTAGCTGACTCCAAATGCAAGTGAGGGCACAATATGACGAGTGTCTTGGGGCAATTACTTTTTTCCTTGCACAAAGATTATCACCCTTTCGAGGATAAATAAGGAATTCTTTTAGTTGAAGTTGTTATAGATTATTGGGCAATCCGTTTGAAACTGTCCCCCATAGAATTGCACAAGGCAAAATTTAGGTGTATAACCCTATGAGTACCTGAATGTATGTAGTCTCACAAGAAAGATTCAAGTGGCTCCACTCTACATACACCCAAGCATGTTCAAGGAATGATGTCAAAATTCCAAGAACAAAACTAGCTCCGTCTTCTGAGGCTTTAGCCTACAATGAAGCAATTATTTATAGTGAGTTGGAAGGGTTGGCATAAAACCTGTCCTCACTTGGGTCATTCCTGGGAGATTTTTTCCTCAACCGACAGGTCCTCTACTATTTAAGTATATGTAACCAGGATTGGCGAGCTTTGGATGTCTGGATTTCTGATTCTTCTGAAGAAGAAGAGCATACTCTCCTAATCTAAATTTTTTTCTCCCAAAACATGTAAAGAAAAGTTCATTCCTTCAAGCTATGTTGAGCTTGATTTAGTTTGTTCCTATTTAAGAAAAATAGGATTTTCTTGAAAAGGAAAGTTGCCTTGTTCAATTAGCCACAAAATTTTAGTCAGTTGCTTGTCCAATTACTGATCCAAATTGAATTAAACGATTGAACTTGTTCTTTGATCCCACATATTTAGTGCTTTGATTGCCCAATTTATGAATCCAAAAAGAAATTATACGATGTAGTTGTTTATTGAACCGTAATATTTAGTGACTTGTTTTGTTCATTTACTGATCCCAAATGAAATTAAATTGTGAGATTGCTTGTTCATTTACCGCAAAATTCCTTCGTAAGTGTTAAACCAACGTCTGATTTTCTGATTTTCCTCAAGAGGAAAAGATCATAATAATCTAGTTGACTTGACATGTATTGAGAAAATGGTGTTTAAGTGTGAAAATTTTGAAAAAGGGGGTTAGCACCAAAATCAGTCTAAAATCTCTGCAACCATACACGTTAGCATTGTCTTCTTATCTCCTTCTTAGAAACCTACAAGTACTTAGTTAGTTTGTCAAAAATTAGGATCACAATCACAAAAACAACCTTGTTAGCATGTTAGAAATCAAATTTGCAAATGTTAGAACCTTGTATTTCTGCCCCCTGGACGACAGACGATATTTTAGAAACCCAAAATGGTAAACCCCAAAAATGATGAAAGATTAATCCCAAACAATAAAACAAACCCAGGACGATATTCCTTTTACACGAAATGATATTTCACACAAAAAATGTGAAAATGATTACTAGAAATGATGTTTAAGCCAAATTTTACCTTCTGGCAGTGCAACGACAGTCGATATTAAAACTCCTGAAAATGCTAAAATAATGACCGGAAATGATGTTGCTCCCCAAAATGATATAATAATGACCTAAAATGATAAGTTGCTCCCCAAAAATGATATACTGCCTGCAAATGTTGAAAATAGTAAGGGCAGAGAGCAAAATTTGATGAAATTTTGAGCTATCGTGCCCCACGGTGGGCGTTAGAGATGTGTGTGTGATTTTGGTACATGTTAAGAGACACAACACTTCAATAAATCATTACATTAGTGAAAAGAAAGGGGTTAGCCAACATAGCAATCACTAAAATCAATCTATTGCTTCCTATCTAGGAGGAGTATGAAAAATGACATAATAGCCCTCAGATTATGCATATTCCATTGATAAATACAACCTAAGACCAAAAGATTCAAATGGATACTAATATAAATGATTCAAAAACATGCATGCTAGCTCTAGAAATGGAGTTTACAACAATATAGCTAAGATTTAAGCTAGAAAGCACTATGAAAGTCCTAAACATGAGCAATATAAGATTGCTTCTTCAATCCTCCAAATATGGGCAGCATAAGGATGCTTTCAACTTCTCAAAATTAGGAGCATTATAACAATACATTAAAAGACTTCAAATTCAGGGCCATTTGAGCTCAAAATCCATCCTATTTATAGGAGAAATGGAGGAAGAGGAGAAGACTCTAGAAGGGCTGCCATTAATGAGGGTGTAAGACTCATTAATGAGGTATGGGTAGAAGGAATATGTAAGAGCCATTAATGCTTCATTTATGAAAGAATTAATGAGGTATGGGTGAGGGTTTAAGAAGCATGGATGAGGGTTTAGAGTCAAGCTTGACAATGTAGACTTGAGGGAAGGAATCTTGAGATTCCTTGACTCTCTCAAGTGGGTAGAGTTGTTAATCATTCCTTAATGGAATGTGAAAACATTAAGGGTAGCTTAGGATTAGGATTAGGTCTTAGGGGATGTGATTAAGAAGATAGAAATGGGAGGAGAGAGAATGAGTGGAGGGGGGATTAGCTAATTAGGGTTAATTAACTAATTAAGAAGAATTAGTATGTGAGAAGGGGTTGGGATGAGTTTGAACTCATGGTTGGATATTTGAGATTGGTTAGGTTTGAAGGAATATTAATAAAATGAATTGTTGTAATAACATACTCATTTTAATAATAGGGATTTAATTAATCATTTAAGCCTTTTGATTGCTTTGTAACAATTAATTAGGACTATAGCCAAATTGAATCAATTTAGGCTAGGGGATTGATTTAGCAAGTGATGAGGTACAAATAGGATTTCATTAATTTCTTTTAAATTAATTACCTTAGCCAGGTATGATTTGAATTGATTGAATTGAATTGATTGGAAATGGCTAAAGTGATTAATGTAAATTAGTGATTAGATCACTTAGGAGCTTAAATCTGATTCGAAGGAATTATGCCAAGCAGTAACAGGGTTGTTTGGATATAATTGGGGGTATGATCACACTTAGGGAAAATAGGGTCTATGGTTAGAGCAGACCAAATTCAGGTGGTTACAATATCTACCCATCCTAAGTCCTTTTGACCATAGATAACCATAGGGTTTATAGTGCACCCTAGGCTACTAGGCCTTACAAAATAGGACTGTTTATTACATATTAAGGAACCCCTTTATCCTTCTAGGCACTTGGTCTATGAAATCAAAATAATACCTTCATGGAGACCTTCTTCCTTCCTTGTTTGCCTCATTGGGTGCTTCTGTACCAGTGGGTCTCTAAAGTCCATCTATTGAGTGACAAGCTCAAGGTAGGAACTGATAACCATATTTTGTATCATCAGAAAATTATTTTTCTCTATGCACCAACTGTGCAATATGAGCATGATTTTGAATTGTTTCTAGGGATAGAATATGTTAAAGAGTGACTGTGTTAAGGTAACAGAAGAGGCCAATTCTTATGTCTCAAAATTTGCTGATATGGGTAGATTGGCTTTTGCTGTACAAGCTCTACGTAAGTTTTACAATGTTTGAACTATTTTTAACTTTTGATCTCAAAAATTCAAGGAAATGCTATTTATATTACTTTTTGTTTTGCATTTGATCAACATGAAGAACTAAAAGTCCAGTTTGTTGAACTAAAAGAAAATTTTGTTAACAAATTGCTGGAGCTCAAAGGCATGTAAATAGTTTCATGTTTCTTATTATCTGCATGAAAAAAATTAGGTCCTTGGGGAAAATGCTGAAGTCATAGTTACTTTTGTTTCTCTCAAGGAAACATTAGAGTCTTTTGTAGGTTCCTCTCATTGAGTGCTGAAGAGATCATGCAAGGAGCTGTTTCTCTAGTAGAGTTTGACACTGCCAAAGACTGCGAGATCAACATACGAGAAAATGGGGCTCCCAAAAAGGTCTTTAGATATGATTCAAGTTTTACCCCACTGGACAATCAAGGTAAATGTTATTTACAAATGCTATAATATTTGTAAATATTTCAGTTGAAACTCCTTTTTATTGTCATGTCAAGCAGAGAAGTGCATATGTTTAAGAAACAACTCATTTGTAACTATTATTATTCTAGCAGAGGATGTTTTTGCCGACACTACACCTGCTTCCAGTTTAGTTTTGGATGGCTACAATGTTTTCATTTTTGCATATGGAGAAATTGGAATTGGGAAGACATTTACTGTCCTTGGTATCAAATAGTATTATTGTTGTTTCTTGCATTACATGTGACTGTTGATGACAATTATGCAATTGTGTATTGTCATTGATGTTTACACAAGTATAGTGATGTTTACACAAATGTCTAAACCTATCTAAGCATAGTCAGTTCATGCCAAACACTCTCGGTCATTGAAGAGGACCAAAGTGATTTTTAGTTCTAACCG
>MU227808.1:1157003-1173851 GCA_018584345.1 Thuja plicata | reverse complement strand
TAGATGACTTGTTAAGACATTTATAAGCCTTTCTTTTGGTTGAATACCCTAGGAAGATACCTTCTTCACTTTTGCAGTCAATTTTTCCATTTCTATCATCCTTTAATATATAACATTGACTACCAAAGATTTTGAAGTAACTTACATTGGGTGTGTGACCATACCAAAGCTCATAGGGTGTCTTATTTGTGTCCTTCAATTGTACTCTATTTAGTGTGTAGACAGTAGTACTGACAAATTCCCTCCAAAAAGTTTGAGTGATGCTTTTCTCAATCATCAATATTATTTCACAGTCAACAATTGATCGATTTCTCCTTTCAGCAATTCCATTTTGCTATGGTGTTCTCAATGCAGAAACCTATCTTTTAATTCCATGATCATTGCAATAGTCAGTGAATTATTTTGAAGTAAATTCCCCTCCTCTATCTGACCTTAAGCATTTAAATTTATTTTCGCTTTGTTTTTCTACCATTGCTTTATACCATTTAAACATATTAAATGCTTCTAATTTATCTTTTAAAAACATGACTGTCATCATTCTAGAGAAATCATTAACAAAGAGAATAAAATACCCTTCTCCATAGTAGCTCTTTGTCCTCATGGGTCCACATAGATCTATATGGACTAATTCTAGAATTGCAGTAGATGTATGGGTTTTGCTCTTGAAACTAGACTTTGTCATCTTACCTTTTTGACAATTCTCGCACATGATATGCTCAGGATTAGTCATTGTCACTAAGCTTCTGACATTCCTTTTGTTGCTTATCTTTATCATGTTGTCAAAGTTCACATGACAAAATATTTTGTTCCACAACCATATGTCTTCATTTCTAGCCATTAAATAAGTGGTGTTAGTGTCATCAAGATAGAAAAGGTTACCTTTTGTCTGCTCACCGGTACAAATCAACCTTCCTGATTCATTGTATATATTTGCCTTCTTATTTTTAAATGTTACTCTATGACCTGAATTGTTCAACTGAGAAACATTTAACAAATTGTCATTCACTCCTTTAACCCAGTAAGCAATTTCACATTTTATCAGGTTATTCAACATTATGGTTCCTTTACCTTCAACTAGACAAGGTGTATCATTTTCCATTCTCACTGAACCACCATTATAGTATTCAAAAGTCTCAAAATTTTGTTTATCATCGGTCATATGGTGAGTGAAGCTACTATCTATGATCTAGACATCATTTTTACTAACTTTAGATATGAGTGCAGTTTCTACATACCTTTCTTCATCTTCATCTGAATCATCCTTCATGGCTACAAATACAATCTTGATATCTTCTTTTGATTTGGTGTCGGTGTCATCAGCTCTGTTCTCAGCTAGGTAACAATATTTCTTCGCTTTGTCCTTGTAGTCTCGGGTATCTCTCTTGTCAGATTGTCGGTTGCTTCGGTAATCTCTATTGTCACCTTTGTGAAACTTCTTATCATATGATCTATTATTTTGTTTGTCATCTTTTTTTCGATTTGGGCATCTTGTAGCAAAGTGTCCAACCTCTTTACAATTGAAACATACAAGTGGTAATTTACCTTTGTATCTGCCTTTTCCTCTCTGCAATCTTTTGGCCATAAGTGCTTCAATTTCATCAAGTCCTTGATCCTCATTATCACTATCACTATCATTGTTAACATGTCTATGACTTGAGTTACTTATCATTAGAGAAGATTTGAATATAGATTCTATAGATGGTAAGACACTATTGTCAAAGTTATTCATCTCAAATGAAATTAGTCTACCAATAAGACTATCTAGAGTAATTTTATTGTTTACAACTGCTCTCATTTCTTGAATAGCAGAATATCTAATAGCATAAATAAGAAATAAGGTTCTTAATATTTTTCTTAACACTGTCTCCTCTTCAAGTACACCTCCAACTCCTCAGATTGCATTTACTACCTCTTTGATTCTCCAGCTATACTGAGTAATGTTTTCTCCATCTTTCATCCTTAGGTCATCAAAACTCCCTCTAAGGCTTTCTGCCTTTTCTCTGAGTACATTGGCATCTCCTCCATGTACAAGCTTCAACTTATCCCACATTTTCTTTGCAGAGGTGCAGGTTTTGATATATTCAAACTCAACATCAGAGAGTGATGATGCAAGTTCTATCATCATGCATTTATGCTCATGCTTTACTCTTAATTTATCAAGAGTATGAGGTCCTGTAGGCAACACATATTCAATATCTAAGTATTGAACAATATCATTTCCAATACCTGATAGGTGGAGTCTTATTCTACTTTTCCATGATAAAAAGTTGTCTTTATTCAACTTGGCCACATCTGGTCTGTTCATCTTGTGATCTTTTGCCTGAGCTGTTAAACTCCCTTTCTAAGCACACAAGCTTTGACACCAATTGTTATTAATAACTGAAGGGGGGGGGGGGGGAATCAGNTTTGACACCAATTGTTATTAATAACTGAAGGGGGGGGGGGGTGAATCAGTGGCCTAAAAAATATTCCAATAATCAACCCAAAAACTTAGTACCACAATATTATACCTCTAGTTATCTTTAGTCCTATAAGATGAATGCCTCCAAATACTTATATCAATTTACTACTGCTCGAAATGCTTTGTAAAACCTTCTACTGTATGTTTACTGAATAGTAGTCTGTTAATTTACCGAAACACAATAAATTATATAGAGTATACTGATCAATCCAGTTAAGTTAAGTGTAATGAAAAACACTAAAGTAATGACTCATAAACACATTGACACATGGATTTTTAACGTGGAAACCCTATTAAGGGAAAAACTAATTGGGACCGATAACCCAAAATTTTCACTCTTCTGAAGTGAGCTCGGTGAAGAACCAACCTTGTTAAAGGTTACAAACACACTGTTAGGTGTGACCTTGTTAGAGGATTTAAAAGTTTAGTCTGTCACTTGATATGGGGCATCTCTATGCTACCATCTTTGATCAAACACTCACTTGGCCTATCAATTGGTATCTGGCATCTCATGCTATCTTCATTATCAAAATTTTTGATACTCCTTGGGATGTATCTCAATATAGAAAGCATCTTTAAATCCTACTCAATTAAGAGACTTTCTGTATCAATGATTAAACTGAAACAATATGATCTATTCACATATACAACTTATACTTGTAGATTTTTAGATCTATTGTAATCTCATAAAACTATTCTGATCAATATAAATATGTTTATACTTTTTCTCCTCTTTGATTCTGCTCGGTGATGATGTGCTCTATTTCTCGGTGTCCGCAGAATACTTAGCTCTTTCCTCAGCTTGTTGATCAATACTGTATGAAGTTTCTCTTCAGCATCCTCTTTTTCATTCACTCCCCTTACCCATTTGTAATGAATTGAGTTGTCTCTTTATAGACATGATATCACCATTTTTAGGTTCTTGATCTTGGTGTGATCCACAATTCTTGCCAATTAGATTTAAAGAAAAAATCTTATTTTATCTCGCTGAGATCTTCTTGCCAACTAGAAAAGACAACTTTAAATCCATTACTTATTTCTAGCTTATCTTATCAATGAAAAATGATAACTACTAGCTAAGTCTATATTTAGCTCTGCCAGCTAGATATTTTGTCATTTCTGAACTCAAGTTAATTTCGGTGTTTAACTCTTTGATAGTATCGGTCAACACTCCAGTTCTCCTTGGGATTCTCCATTGGTTTACACTATGTTTCTGGCCATCGGGTATGCTTGTGATTCTGCCTGTCGGTGTTCTTGCTCAAGCATCATAGTGACTTGATTGTTGGTGATCTCTATCCATCGAGTTTCACTGACTGTCGGTGTTTGTAGTCACATTGTGAATACTTATCTTTTATGCATTATAGAAAGCATAATCTTTATCTCTCTGATTCTCTGGTCTTTGACACTTTGATTATAACCGATTAGATTATATCAAGTTGACATCAATGACAATACAATCCATTAACTGATTTAATATCTTGCATTTCAGTGATCAACTTAACATCTTCAAACATTCAATCAATTACATGTCATCACAATTGTGGTTCAATTCCACCGCACCCTCTTATAGAGACTCTTTTTAAGACAAATTTTAAGGCAATAGTTTAAGATAATTTTAAAGAAAATTATTTAAGACAATAATTTAAGACACTCTTTCAGAGACAATTTTTAAGACAATACACAACTTTTATTTTGTCTCAAATTAAGACAATTTATTAAAAAATTATCAAATGACCAAATAAATGACCAAATAAACTACCAAATGACTAAATAAATGACCAAATAAACTACCAAATAAATAAATAAACTACCAAATGACCAAATAAACTATCAAATGACCAAATAAATGACTAAATATATGACCAAATTAATGACCAAATAAATGAATAAAATAGTTTAGTCATAAATTTGGTCATGAGATAAATGGCCGGCAATAAACTACCACTGGTCACATGACCAATTTTGGTCATTTATCTACAATTTTTTGTAGTTTATTTGGTCACATATTGCTATTTTTGTACTAGTTCTACCTAGTAATGGGATTTGTACTACTCCTAATATAAAAAAACTTATTACAAAATGTTTGTGTAAATGCATCAATCAAACATAGTTTAGACTCTTTATGCTCACTGACTTTATTACCTCAAAATGCACTTGATAGTTCAATAACTTAAGCTTGTTGGAAGTACAATAATGAGGAAAGCAAGATACTGAGAGGGGGGTGAATCAGATCTTAAAACTTAACCACTTAAAACAAATTGATTCAAATTCATACATATATGAATTTAACCTAACATCATATAGCATCAATAACATGAAATGTATAACTCATAACACAAAATTTGGTAACCCAGAAACCCAAATAGGTAAAACTAGGGTGGGGATGACACCCACAAAATATTCACTAATGCAGCAATAAAGTGTGCCTGTTAGGGCTGCAAGAGTTTGATTACAACATGCAATCTACCTGGTTAAAGGTCTGTTTGGTTAAGAACTGAAGATCATTACAATCTACCTTGTTAAAGGATTTCAATTTACAGTAAAGTAAGCACTCTGCTAAGAGATTTAAAATAGTTTGCTAGAACCACTATGTTAAGAGATTTCACCTGATACACATGTTAGAATGTTCCAAGTAGTGATCCTTTGATATGCACTCAGATGCTGATGATGAATCTTCTCTTTCCAATACCGTCTGTGATCTCTCAATCTGATATGTCTTTACTCTACTTTTCAATGGTTTGTCATTTTGCTTGATCTAGGCTTCTTAAAATGAATTACTATTCATCTCTAATGAACAACAACCCTTCTTTGTATATCTCTTGCTTACACACTTTTCTTTTCTAGGGTTAGAAGCAATCTTATATGTCTCTTCAGATTTGGTAGCGAGATCTAGATTAACGATCAAGATCTATAGTTTATGCCTCCAATGCATTTTGATTTCCTGATTGGCTCCATGCTATGCATAGTATAAAACAATTAAATGTGTAATTAAATCAGTAGACAAATATTAAATGCGTACAAATGTCAGCCCAAATCTCATACAAGTCGGCCTAAACCATTTACATCAAAGTTTGAATCAATCCTGACATGTATGCAAAAACTATTTTGCTCATCACTTAACATCTATGTCACTCAACACTTAATATTCTACTCAACTCGGCATGATGTGACTCGACAACCTAAAAATTTATCGGCCTTGAATGTTTAGCTCGACCACAATGATTAACCAACTAAAAATGCCTAAGTAAATGACTAAGTGTAGGTCACTAATCATCAACAAAACTTAGGGATTAACAATCTCCCCCTTTGATATTAGTGGAAAAAACATACTTATCATTTCAATTCATTCCATCCAAAATGTTGCCTAAGTACACAGTGTACTCCCCCTAGGAATGTACATCATACTACATACAAAAATTTACATAGTATACATGCCTTCAAAAATAAATAAAAAATTTACAAATATACCTGTACTGATTTCCTTATGCTATATCCTTGTCAGTCCCATCAGATTCCCCCTTTTTTTTGTCACTGATTGCAGGTGGGGTCAAGTTATACTTTTCCAAAAACTATTTATGAAGTTGTAAGGTGGATGCAAATACTGAGTCCCAACTGTCCTTGACAAACTTTATAACCTCTATTTTCACTTCTAGCTTAGCAGCTAGACTTACTAAACTTTTCTACAGTGGAGAGATGAGAATCTCTCTTAACCAATTCGTTTGCAGATGAAAGTTCTTTTTGAATGACCTCTAGATGAGGTATTAGGCTTGTCTGAATAGTAATCAATTTGGTCCTTATCCGACCTTCTTCAGCCATGACCTCGGCTATCCTCCTTTGTGCATAAGTCAATCTGTTAAAATGTAAGGAGCTAGTGCTAGAATCCATACTTAGTGAACTTCTAGTTGACTTTAAGTCTAGTTGAAATCTCTCTAAAGCCTGTAGCTTATCCTTTGTGAAGAATTCAACATCAGATAACTTCTTATACAAAGAATAAACATTTGTTGCAACTGCCTCTAAAATTTCTACCAAAGAAGAAATTTCAATTTGTTTGACCGCAATCTCTCCTGAGATTTTTGCTAGTACCTTGTTCTCAAATTTCCTCTCGGACCATTGCAACAGTTTCTCATTGGCTTCAATGTTGTCATCATTTACCTTTTGCATAATGTGAACAAACTGTTCAAGAATAGGAGCTTGAGGGTTTTCATCTTCCATTTCAAAATATTTTACAAATATGTCTTTGATGTCATGTAACACTTGCTTTTCTTATGCTCCCTTTTCAGTTCCTCCTATATTTTCTTCCTCTTAAGTAGCTCTTGAAGAGTCTCAATTTTTTCATAAGACAAAACATTGGGATCCCATGGTGGAATCACAATAACTTCATCTAATGTGACATCAAGAATTGGAGACTTCTTCCTCATAACTTTCCTCCTCTTAAGTTTAGGTGAACTACTAATCAGCTTTGTTTCTACAATACCTTTTATAGTTTCAGTAGTAGACACCATTGCATCTTTCAATTCAGTCAAAATTGCCTGCTGATCAGGCATGCCTCCTATTTTAAGTCCTGTGGGAGTTGATGATGCAGAATGTGGTAGATCAACCAACACTTGCATTGCCTCTTGTTCTTTAGGCTCATTTCTAGTATCTCTTATCTCCTCACTACTATCTAGAACTGATTTCACAACCTCTAAAATAGGTGAATGTTGTGCAATTACCTCTTGTTCAATTGTTTTCTCCTTTTCTGCTTCTTTCTGAGCATCTTTATCCTCAGGTTCCTTTTGATTTCTCTCTTCATCTTCCTCTGTACTCTTCTCTTCTTCAGCCTCAGTTTCATTAATAGGTGATTCTATAGTTGAGTCCCTTGGCTCATCCTGACCCTCAACATCTAGATTGCTAGAGTCATCAATTGTCACATCAATTGGACTATTAATTGTCAGATCAACAGTGTTAACTGTCTTTGTTTTTCCTTGTACTTCTATTCCAGTCTTCTCAGGCTCAGTAGAAATTTGAACTATTGATTTCTGTGGTACAGGGGTGGATTCAGTTTCTTTAGCCTTCGGCTCAGATGTTCCTTCATCAATTTTCTTCTCTTTTGGAGCAATCAATCCAAAAATTTCCTTCCAAATCTTAGTACTCTGTTGTTCTATCCCTTCAATATCATTTTCAAGATAGCATAACCTCTCTATTTAGGTATGAATTTATGCTTATACTCTTCAAAAAAATTTGCTCTCTGTTTCTTTGTTAGCTCAGGAATGACTTGAGCTAATGTGCCTTCCCTTATCTGTCTTTCAGTTGTGAGTGCAAATCCCCATTTGCCAGATAGAAAATTATATAACTCACTCAACACATTGTTTCCTATTGCTATAGGAGTTAACTTGAAATTACACATCATGTCCAGAAGAGCTTCCTGAACCTTATGCTTGTCTTCTACCTTCAATTTTTCATACTTGATAAACTTAAAACTAGATAACCCTGCAGAATTTATCAAGTTCTCACATACCTCATTAATATTTGGGGGTTTCTTAAATGGTGCTGTTGATATGTTTCTAGGTTCATTAGTTTTTGTCTTGTCTTCATCACTTTCTAGATCCAAATGCCATTTCCTTCTTGGTCTCTTAACTTGTAGGCTCGACACAACCTTTTTTGCAAATTTTGTCTTTGATCCAGAACTACTTTCTCCAATCTTATTTACATAAAATTTTGTTAGCTCTACTAGAGATGTGGTAGCAGATGCCCTTGTCCTTGGATGATTTGCAATGGGAGGGGTAACTCTAGGTTTTTCTTTACTCGGCTTGGTTACCTTGGCTACTGCTGGTCTCTTTCCTTTTTCCTTAATATTAATATCTTCTTTAGATTCACTAACTTCTACTTCTTGTTCTTCAGATAGATCTTCTCCTTGTCCACTAGATATGTCTAGAGGTGCATCCTCTAGCTCCTCATCACTCGGAAAGGCAACCATCTTTTTCAGATTTCTCACAATCTTTTTTCTCTTTCTCTCCATGGTTCCTGCCTTAAGATTCATTGAAATCTTTGCCTTCGCTTCATCATAATTTCTGAATCTTTTTGATTTAGTATCAATCTCCTTTGCTAGGATTTTTGTGATAGCTGCTGATGTTTCATCAATATTAACTTCATAGGGAAATGGCTCCAGCCATGATACCCTAGGTGTCACATCCTGAATGTAAGTGTAGTCTGTATCAACTAGGAAACATATCTCTTCATAGTACTTTTCCACAAGTAAATTGGGAATTTTGGTCCTCAACCTCATTCTATTTTTGAATTCCACAAAATAGTTTCCCATAATACTATTGAAATTGTTGCCTAATTGCTGAATACATTCACTAATCTATACAATAATAGGTCTATCCTTCTTCCAAACAATATTTCCTAGTGTAGGAAATGACTTATGTACATAGAATAATATACAAACTAGAAAAGAGCCAAACTTACATGATGAGCTTTTATCTTTTTTGATTGATAGTAAGTTCTCAGCTAGTTGTGTTAATTGCAGCTTGACAAGGTCATAGGTGTGATTCTTCTTCACTATCTTTCATGCCTGGTCCACGGCTATATAGGGAACACTATCGAGTCAGCTTGAATGATAGAACTTGTGGGCAATCAATCTCACTCCAAAGTCAAGTTATAAATCTTCAATTGTAGAGATATTCATACCTCTGTTGTTCCAGACAGCTCTAGTGTTATCTGCTATCTCTCCTTCACTTTGATCTCTCATAGTTCATTTACCACTAATGATGGGATATCCAGTTACTCTATGGATAATATCTTTTGTGATCCTAACTAGTCCATTGTCCAGCCACATATGAATATTATGAACTCAGCTTAGGAAAACCTTAATACATTCATCCTTGAATTCAGACAAAAAATCTAGGGCACGAGTTAACCCTTTGTCGGCTAAATGCTTGAATTCATCTTTTAGAATTCCATTTTCACATAAATATTCATAGTATTTCCTTAATTTTTTATCACCCACTTCACTAATTTTAACCATGTAGCAGGATCTAACATCATGAATCATAAGTACCTTTGGTGGGATCAATGAGAGAGCTTTGTTCAGATCACTTAAAATTGCACTTTTAGGAACGACTCAAAAGTTTGGTGGTGCAAACACATCACTCCTTACTAGCTTAATTTGTTTCAGATCCTCCTCCATTCCTTTGACTAGTGTGAAAGAACTTGCAGCCATAATCTCTAAAATTAGGGTTTGAGAATGAAGAATAGGGTACCTCGACAAGAAAAACTTCACACTATTCAACTTAGGGTTACCGATGGCACACTAACAAAATTATCGAAACAAACTTTACTAAGATCAATTCTGCAACTTCTTCGATCGCTTTGTGAATGTTGAAAATCACAAGGTAAAAATGGATAACAGAATGTTCGTCCTTATATAGAGTCGAAAGGTCAAGATAGGTAAGCAATAAATATTTTTCCCGTTAGGTTAGTGAAAGCTAGCTGTCATTAGATGACTAACACAACTTGCATACCACTCGGCTTACCATACTCAGCCATCACAACTTACTTGGTCAACCAACTCGACACCTATAGTGCAGATAGCTCTTTTCGACACTTGTCACAAACATGTCCTGGTGCATCTTAACATATGCATATATGGAATTTGGCACATTCACATATTAGGAACTGATGTAAGATTTGAAATTTAAATGTAGTTCCTTACATACCTTTATAGCTCAGTTGGAGATGGTGTGATCACTTGATCCATTGGATTGGGTGACCTCAGCTTCAGTGGATTCACTTCTTCTTGGCTCTATTTTCCTTACCCATGTCTGGTTCATCTGTGATCTTATTTCTTCAACAGTAGGAGTAGGAATTCTTGTCCTACACTCTCTCTTAGTATGACCTATCTTCAAACAACTAAAATAGACTAAGATTCCATTCATCCAACTCTTAGATTTCCCTGTAAAATGTGTCTTTAAGAAATCTTCAGGTGCATGTCCATATTCTTCATAGTAATGACAACTCTGCCTTGTATTATAATCCCAGTTGCAAGTGTTGCCTTTCTTAGATGCTTTTGTTTGTGTCTTTGATGTCCATTGCTATTTAGCATTGGATCTATAGTCTTGTGCTTTATGACCATGTTTCTGACACTTGTAACAATAACCATTAAATCTTGGTTTGGGAGGTGCATCACTTTCTTTAGCCCAACATTCATGTGCTTTATGTCCAAATTTATTTAAATTAAAATAGTAACTATTGAACTTAGGTTTAGGATTGGAATTACCTTTCTTGCTTCGGCAAATGTTTTCTATATGACCTAGTTTTCCACAGTGGTGATAAACAGGCTTGTTGAGCTTTGTCTTTGCATTCCTCCTTTCACCATTCTTAGATGATTCTCCTTTCTCAGCAGATGTCTTTGGTTCAATGTGACCTAATCCAGAAGAATCCTTTGACCTCCTTGATACTTCCATTAGATTCTCAAAATGAGTCAAAGCTTCATTAGGTTTATTCAACCTTTCATTTCGTTCCTTCTCAGATCTCAGATCATCTTTCAATTGATTGTTCTCAGATCTTAGATTTATCATTTCCATATCTTTCCTACTAATCTCCTGATTTGCAAGTAGTAGTTGATTTTCCATGTCAACCTGATTGATTGTCATCATTTTCACATCATGTGTCCTTTCATCAAGTCTGACAGTTATCACTCTTTTATCTTCTTCTACCATAGCTTTGTCATCTTCATCTTTCTTCTTTTGTTCCACTACTTCACATAGTCTTATTGTCTGCATTTCTTGTTCTCTTTTCAAGTTTCTGACTTCTTCACACAGTACATTGTTCCTTTCAAGTAGATCTACAATTTCTACATCGCTCTCAGTAGAATCTCCATTCTGAAATAGATTTGTAGTGTCATCTTTCTGGTAATGAGTATCATTCATTTGTTTGGCCAAATCTTTCCTAGCTATCAATGATTTCTTCAATTCCTATCTTACTATCTCAAGCTAATGTAATGCTAGCTGAATCTTGATCTTGTGATTCTCAATGACTTTAACCAACTTGTAAACCTCCATCTCAAGATCTATACTCACAAGTTGATTAAAAGCTTTTGTAGGTGAACTGTGCTCTGATACCAATTATTGGAAGTACAATAATGGGGAAAGAAATATATTGAGAGGGGGGGGGGGGGGGAATCAAATCTTAAAACTTAACCACNGGGGGGGGGGGGGGTGAATCAAATCTTAAAACTTAACCACTTAAAACAAATTGATTCACATTCATACATATATGAATTTAACCTAATGTCAGATAACATCAATAACATGAAATGTATAACTCATAACACAAAATCTGGTAACCTAGAAACCCAAATAGGTAAAACTGGGGTGGGGATGACACCCACAAAATCTTCACTACTGCAAAAATAAAGTGTGCCTGTTAGGGCTACAAGAGTTTTATTGCAACATGCAATCTACCTGGTTAAAGGTCTACTTGGTTAAGAATTGAATCTCATTACAATCTACCTTGTTAAAGGATTTCAACTTACAGTAAAGTAAGAACTCTGCTAAGAGATTTAAAATGGTTTTCTAGAACCACTCTGTTAAGAGATTTCACCTGATACACCTGTTAGAATGTTCCAAGTAGTGATCCTTTGATATGCACTCAGATGCTGATGATGGATCTGCTCTTTCCAATACCTTCTGTGATCTCTCAATCTGACATGTCTTTACTCTGCTTTTCACTGCTCTATAATTCTACTTGATCTAGGCTTCTTAAAATGAATTACTATTCATCTCTAATGAAGAAAAACCCTTCTATGTATATCTCTTGCTTACACACTTTTCTTTTCTAGGGTTAGAAGCAATCTTATATGTCTCTTCAGATTTGGCAACGAGATCCAGATCAACGATCAAGATCTATAGTTTATGCCTCCAATGCATTCTGATTGGCTCCATGCCATGCATAGTATAAAATAATTAAATTCATAATTAACTTAGTAGACAAATATTAAATGTGTACAAATTTCAGCCCAAATCTCATACAAGTCGGCCTAAACCATTTACATCAAAGTTTGAATCAATCCTGACATGTATGCAAAAATTGTTCTACTCGACACTTAACATCTCTGTCACTTGACACTTAATATTCTACTCAGCTCGACATGATGTGACTCAAAAATTGAAAACTTGCTCGGTAATGTTGCTCGACCTTGAATGTTTAGCTCCGCCACAGTGATTAACCAACTAAAATTGCCTAAGTAAATGACTAAGTGTAGGTCACTAATCATCAACAAAACTTAGGGATTAACAAAGCTCTGCTTTACTCTGCATATATCTCCTCCATTTCTTAGCTCAACTTCATACAAATCCTCTCATCATCATGTATTCTATTTCTCTGATCCTTCTATATGACTTCCAGGTAGTTAACAAAGATCTAGGGCTTTGTGCCTCAATGATGGAGATTAAGTGATGCAATATTGGTTATAATTCTAATGCATTATGTCTTCTTTATTTTCATTGGTAGATTTTCATCATGATCATGTACAATCATCTTTTTTCAATCTCAATGTTCCAAATAATGCTCACCTTGAATTTTGTAATACGTTTCTTGCTCTGCATCCAGATTCAATGTATCTAATTTCAATTTGAAATGTCATCTATGTGATACTCGGTAACATACTCGGTAACTATGAACTCTTTGTTGAGTAACTAACTCTTCTCGATGCCTATTAGTGCTTGGTAGTAGTTATTGCTTGGTAAATATCTTTGTTTGGTTTAGTATAAGTAAATACTCGGTGCATAGTTCTAACTTACTCTGCTCGGTGTCTAACTCTGTTGGCTTTACCAATTGTTTCGATAGCTCCTCTTATGACTTTGCATAAAACTAATGGAAAAAAACTCATTAGGATTAAAAATATTCCAACACCACGAATTCATTTTTTATTCATTCAACGTACCTAAAGTTATCCTTATTTGCAGAGAGATTTTCTTTGAGCTTTTGAATTTTTTTTTTACAATATCTCCCTCTAGCATTTCTTTTCCATCATCTCCAAATATGTTTATACCCATTGTATAAAAGTGGCTTCTCAGATCACATTGAAGATTCGTGCTTTTAATAATGGATGTTGTAAGACTAGACTGAAGTTCCTTTGTAACATGGTGTTTCCAATCCAACATTTCTACCCAAAGAGTGATGTTATTAGGGTTGAGATTATCAATAATATTTTCTGATGTTAAGACATAGAGGGGTAATTTGGACATTTCCTGCATCTTCAAGAATGTAGTGGATAGCCTACCAGTCTCTTTTTTCACTTTCTATAGTTCAAATTGATGAAGATTGATTGTTTCCTTGAGTGTGTCATAATTTTTTAGGCCATGTTCAATGAGGGAAAATACATTGATGATAATTTGTCTTGACCAATCATCTATTGCCTTAGTGATTTCTTGAGCTCTCTTGAAAGACTCCATCTTATCAAAATTGGTAAGCTCTATAATGGATACTCTTAAGGATGAGATAGTTGGAACATTTTCATTTGGAAAGGAAGATCAAATAAAAGAGGTGAGGGTGTCCACATATTGAGTGCATTCTAAAATTTTCTTTTCAACAACTTTAGTTATTTTAGACAAATATGAGACAAAGAACTTGGCATGGTATATATCACCTTCAATGATTGAGGGTCCCATTTCGATCCTTCATACGTTGAACTCCCCTTCTATAATCTTATGTTCATTCTTGTCCACACTAGGATCGACAATTTCTAACACATGATGCTCAGTTTGAGGATCCACTATCATCTTGACCATTCACCTTGCCTTCTTTGGATCGGGAGTCTCCCTAATAGGCATGAAAATATATTAACTTTAGTTTCCACAATTGGGAAGTAGTGCTTTTTATTATTTTCAATGTCCTCTTTGATCCATGGGGTGGATGAAGTACTTGATGAAGCTTTAACCAACAAATTATTAATATCAGAATCATTTGATATAATAGTTTGGGGGTCTTCATCTATCATGGAGACTATAGGACTATCTTCCCATAATTGATTAAAGAACTAGGTATGCTCTTCATTTGAGCTCGTCTACAATGTAACTCTTCTCTTCTTAGACAATGCCACGATACTTGCTTCATAGATAGATTTCAATTTCTAACTCTTCTTCGGGGAATCATTATCTCTTCTAGACTATAAATCTGCTTGAGATGTTTCGAATTGTAATTTCAAGTTCTCGTATGTTCTTTGGGATGTCTAGGTGTTAGCATTGGATTCTTTGGGAGACCCTCATATGTTGAGGGGCCAGAAGGAGTTTTAACCTTATTGTTCCACCATACATGTGATCTGTTAAGGACTTGAATAATTTTGACTATGATATTTGTTTCTTCTTCACTTTTTGACCACTAAAAAGGATGTAAAACAACATTATGATATGAATCATAAATCATATATATGCCATAATCTTTAACATTTTCAAGAATAGAGGAAATAATATCAAAATCAATCATTTGATCCTAGCTCAACCTCATAAAGCTCCTTCTAAAAAATTCCTTTTCATCAACACAATCTTTCCAAAAGTCTTCTAGCTTTGGTATGTGGACATATTGGGTGGACCCATAGAATTTTTGTTTTACATACCCTTTATTATAAAAATGGGTTCTCATAGGTAGAGAGCGGAAACCAAACTCAGCTAGTAGTTTATCAACAAACTAGATTTATTCATTGCTTTTACATAAAAAAATGGGACAAATTTATGAGAAATGACTATCCTTCTTCATTTGAAGATATTTTATATTCACAAATTCCATTTGGCTGCAAACCTCTAGGAAAAGAATATGTTCAGAGGCATACTTAGGTAGATTCAAGGGTACCTTCTCACAACCTCCAACTCTCAAGTGCGAAAAACTTTGGAATTTAATGTAGAAGCTGCCAAAATTTTGGATCAAGGCCTTAGCATCCTCAGAGAGTCTCTTTCCAAGATATCCTTATGTACTTCTTATGAGTGTCATAAGGAAAACATCATGGACATGAGAAAAACCCTTCAAGCCTTCTTCTTTTTGTAATTGAGGGAAACATTTGTATATAGGGGCTCCCTCTGCAATGTTTCTCTCGTGTCTTTGTCATTGCGAAGATGTTCTACCAATTATGAGCAAATAGAAGAACATAGAGAACATGTAAAATATCCTCTCTTTATTAAATTTTACAAGCTTCTTGTGCAATGATTCACTTATGAACTTTTCCCAATCAACCTGGTTCTTGTCGTCACATATATTAAGAATAAACTAACACATCCACTCCTCAAAATATATGGACTCAGGTATATTAACTATTAGAATAGTCCCAAAGGATAACTGAGAGGGGGGTGAATCAGTTATCAATAACTCTAATTATTTTTCCTCTTTAACTTCAGAATACAACAAAGTAAATGCTTAATCAGATAACACAATACACAACACACAATTTGATTACAGGGAAACCAAATGGTAAAAACCCCGGTGGGAATTAGCACCCACAATGAACTATACTTATTTATAGTAATCCTTGTTAGAAGATATCTCAACCCTGTTAGGTGTTTTACTTTACAATGCAATAAGTATAGTGACCTGGTTAAGGGTCAGACCCTGTTAGGATTCTTTTATAAATAACCCTGTTAGGGGTGGTGGACTCACTATCCAAAAGATCACTGCTTGATGGTGAAGGCTACAACCTTCTGTATAACAGATATGCACTATATCTAATGATGAAATATAGGGTAGACCTACTATCTTGATTAGTTCCAGTGTATTACAGTCTTTCACTTCTTCACATAGACTCTTGATGAATGAACCAACTCTGATAATCTTCTCTATACATCTTTCTTCTCTTTTCGTATCATTCACACTTAGCGTATCACAATTGACTTTCTATAAGTATCTATCTCAAAGTATGCAATCATGGGACCTATAAGAAAACTCTTTATACCATCCTTGTTTTCTTTACTAAGCACACAAGCATTATTACAACCGCGCAAGTATAAACTGAATAGACGCGATGCTTCACTAAGTCGGCCTCACCAAATTAACTCTAACTTTGAAATCTTCTTGAAATAGGTTTGGCACCTTTAGATGAATATCATCAACTCATAACTAAACATGAATATACACATGCATATCCTAAAGATAGGCGCAACTCAAGAAACACATTATATATGTCGGCCCTAAATAGTTACACTTCCAGAACTGTAACTACCAATAACAAAATTACATAACTTTACTGAAACATCATATCTGGGTCTATGTGTATGAACATAACATAATAAACATTTCAACAACATGTATCTATCCACACAAGTCTTCATATCATCATTCTGATAAGTACATACAGAATTACTACTGTGTATTATATGTTGTCATCAATGACAAACATACAATCAATCAACTACTCAGAATCA